>JADDOH010008748.1:0-155043 GCA_016648135.1 Agrypnia vestita
CACGCGTAGATTTTTAGTACACTGTTTGGATCATCATAGAACTTTCGCGAACCTTCTAGAACATTCTCCTTCCAGAACTTTCAAGAATTTTATCGAATGTATGTAGCGTAGTGTACAGGAATCTTCTAGATACACGGACACATTCCGCCACTCAGTTTAGAACCTTATAGAACCTTCGGTAATTTTCTAGAACCTTCTCCTTCCAGAACTTTCTAGAGCAGGTTTTTACGTAACCTTCTAGACTCACCGACACAGTCGGCGCGCCTATTTTGAAACAATCTGAAGCATTTGCGGCCTTCCCATAACAAAATAATGTGCTAGAAAGCACATTTTCGTCACCCACGCTCAGCCACCCCCACCAAACTCGCATATTTTTGATGTGACACCAAGGCCTATCTATCACCATAACCATCGGCGGGTGGTTGTGGCTGGTTGTGGAGAAAACTTGGCGGGTAGAGAAACACGTGTTTCTTTATATATATATCGAATGATTGATTACCCGTAAAAATAATGTTATTTTTTATGTAATACAGTTTCGATTTTTTTTACATTCCTCAAAAAAGTCGGAAAGTTAATGATGTAATTATAGAAAGGAAGATAATAAAAGAGATTCTAAGATAAATTTATTGATTTTTAATCATTCTTACGTTTAGCCGGCGTCCTATCTTGGCCTCTTGTTAAGGGTGTGACACCAGGTTTCCTACTCGGTGGATAAATAGGGGTTGTTCATTGTTAATCGACGGCTACTGATGATGAATGCATACTCACACAATGATTAAGTGGTTCTTTAATCGCACGCTTAATGGCAATTTCATCACGTAAAATGTATTGAGTCTACTATAGTCTTCATGCTTAAGTTAGATATATTTATGTCAAAAAGCAGACGGGCCAAAGGTTATTGTTATTTTAGTTAGAAAGAAGGTGTTTTGGGAGTTAAAAATTAGATTTGACTAGTTCACTGTAAAAGGAATTGGAATGGCGATGGCCAGGCAAAAAATAAATGGTCTAGAACATTATTATTATTATTATTATTATTATTGATAATGGGCAGGCAGCTTAAGCTGATAGGCCCATATCACTCTCACTCACTCACTCACTCTATCTCATTTGAATATCCAGCCTATTCTTAAATTGATTGACACTGGCTGCAGACACAACGCCCTCAGGCAAACTGTTCCACATATTGACCACTCTATTGCTTAGTGCATGCTTTCTTGGGTTACACGAGAACCGAGACTTGTTTAACTTCAGGTGATGCCTGATGTCCTAACACTAATGTGAGGCCCACATTAGTGTTAAATGCAAACATATCTGTCATATTAGGAATATTGTAGTAGCCCGATAGAATCTTGAATGTCTCGATGAGGTCACCTCTTGCTCGTCGCTCCTGAAGAGTGGGCAGTTTCAATACTCTCAGCCTTTCCGCATATTCCAGGTTTTTAAGACCCAAGGGCAATTTTGTGGCTCGTCTCTGAACATTTTCCAGTAAAACTATATCTTTAACAAAATATGGATTCCAGATCTGAGAGGCATATTCGAGGAGAGGCCTCACATACGTCTTATAAATAGTTGTGAATAGTGGTACTGTCAGATGTTGGAATGATCTTTTCACTAAATACAAAATAGAGTTAGCCTTCTTAACCACACTCGCTATGTGTTCACACCATTTAAAGTCCTTGGTATGCATGGAATGGAATACTAATTAATTTAGATCATAATCCGAGCGCATTACCTATTTAATATTTACGTTACAAATAAAAATCAGAATCAATATCAACTATTTTTGACATTTGCAATATTTTAAAATAACCTGGATCATGTCTGTTACAGAACATGAAACTCTTAATGTAACAGGAGACCAGGCGCACGCAGTGTAGTGATGGGTCCGCTCTGTACTCACTACTACAATGTAGTACTACATTACATTGAAGTGCGCACTTCACACGTTTTGAAATGTAGTGCACACTACAAACTACACACACTTAAAAGTTATTGAAAGTGCATACTTCAAATAGTACACTTCATTTCAAAGCGAACACTACAAAGTACACACACTTCAAAGTTATCGAAAGTACGAGCATATACTTCAAATAGTTCATTTTATATGTGAAATTTTTGGGAAGTTGATGTAGAGAAATGAAGAAATCTTTGGAAATCGAAACAACCCCCCCCCCCCCCATGGTTTGAAAAAATTTGGGATTGAATGAAGAAATCTGATTGGCGACCTACTTCATTAATACTACAATTACTTCATTACTTCACTTCATTAGTACTACATTACTTCACTTCGTGTATTTTTACTACAATTGTAGTGTACACTTTGTAGTCTTCAAACTGGTGAGCGTGTGTGTGTTGTAGTCTTCATTATGAAATGTAGTTTTTCCCTTCGCTAACGCAGTGGGAACATTGAAGCATGACTTTTTCGTATATTTTGAAAACAAAATATAAATCAAACATTTATGCTTAAGATTTTTATGATGTATTAAAATATGAACGCAATGAATATTGCGAAATATATGTTGCATTCCGATTTTTTTTTCCAAATATTTGGTTACGCAAAAGTCATGCTGTTATGTACCCACTGCACGCCCCTGCAAAAGACATAAAATAAAATAAGACAAATAATTAAAGAGTATCGCGCTCCTGTTGTTTTGTGATCATGTGATGAAGATGGCAGCTCTTCCAATGTTTTGTGTTGAAATAGAATACAACAAAAAAAAATTGGAAAATTTCCAGTGATTACACGTTGACATCTGCGATCAACAGCGGTCACCCGGTCAGCCGATTAACTTGCTCGAAATAAATAACAAAAAAACAAAAATAATAATAATAATCCAAAAGAAGATGATCCATCCCTTAAAATCATCTGCCCAGCTGACCGGGTAAGGCACCTGTGTAAGGACATACACTACGAGGATTGGGCTCCTCAGCCATGCTATGGTCCGTAATAGATGAACCCTAACAGATCATCCTCGCAACAACGGAACCGAAGGAATAGACGATCAGAGAATCGTGTAATCGTTGACCCTCTCCAACATACAAAATATTGTAACCAAATGAATGAATTGCGCACAGAGAATACTCTCGTAATATGTTACTTTGGAACAAAAACACAGAAAACACTATGTATAGAATAATCTTGGCGATTCGAAAAACCAACGTGTTTCGCATAAAAAGACGAAAATAGTGCCACGGTGCGATATTAACGACAAGCCGTGACGGTAGGTGTGGCCAGCGCAAGTGTAAACCGAGCGAGATAATTAAGCGACATACCTACTTACGTGTGATAATAATTGTATTCATAGATAAAAAAGTGTTCATACATGTGATAATTTGGTTTTAATTTAATCTGTGTTCAGTGACTTTGTGTATCTATTTTATAATTGATCACTAATTTACATCGTTAATTAATTTAGTCAGTGACTCAATCAACCCTGATTATTTCTTGCACCTGTATAGCTAGATCAGGAAGGATATTGTATAATATGATTACGCTATATTAATATCAAAACTGATACAATGATACGAAAACTAGTACAGTGATATTGAAAAACATACATAATAAATAGGCCAAAGAAAATGAATACTATAATTTATTTGCATTTTGTTACATTTACATTTATTTATCACTGTCTAATTTCTCCAGCGAAGGTATTCTAGGGCCAATTTTCTTCGATAAAACTGTGGATAATAACAATAACTTGAGTATGCTGTGTGAGGTGGTGGTCCGATAACTCGGAATGCTTATTTTTAGGGCGGATTAAAGAAATAAGGTTTTTGAGAGGAAGTCCCAGTGGACGAATTAAGATCAGAAACATTGTGGACCAGAATTTGTATATATATATGGAGACATTTCGAGCACTTACGAGATTAAATAACGTTAAAGAAATGATAATGTAATAAAATGCAAATCAACTTTGCTTTATGCCTACTTGTGGGTCATCTTTTATAATTATTACTTTTCCGCTTCGACGAAGGAAACTAACACAAAAATGTGCTTGATTATTTGTTTTTAAAATAAAAATAATATTCAAGCGAATATTTCGCCATTACTATTCAAAATATCGGTGATGTACAGAGCTTTTATATCTTGCGTCATTATAAATCGTAAAAATACTGGCAGCGAACCAAAGCTTTGCAATAAAAATTCTTCCTAAATATTGGCACATTTCCAAATGTTTATTTTAATATGTTCCTTGTGCATTAAAAATACAATATTATAAAAATTGGAATACGGTCATGTGATTCAAATCTATGTAGGTAATTGTAAATTCTTATAATTTGTTCAATAATTCTTCTCACCCTCTGATGAAAATGTCCATCGTCCTTTGTACTTCTTGATCATAGAATCATCAGAACCAAATCTGTATCGAGAACCCTAGAATTGAGAATTTTTGGGTCCATCTCAGAAATAGAAAATGTACCACTGTAATTAAAAAGATGCGCAACGTATAGAATATCGTGAAATGTGGCAGAAGCAAACCTTATAGGCCATCTATATAGGATGACAAAGAATGGATGGATAAGATGGTTATAAGAAAAGAATAATAAAATTTATATATAGAAATGTACGTACAACCTTTCCTAGCAAAGGCTTTGAAGTCTATATATCTTAATAGTCTTAGCCATAAGACACATGAAGTAGTTTAACTCCTAAAACAGGCGGATAATAGGTGTACGTAATAAAAAAAACTAACCTTTTAAAACCAAGTTTTTATTATACTCCCTTTCTTTGTATAATATAACAACAATTAAAGACGAATTAAAACATATAACATAACACTAAACTTACAGTAATTTAAAATATTTCTAAAATGTCAGATGTTTTGATTTTTGATGAGACACTTAATGCTTTGATTCTAAAAACATTTGTCAGTCAATTTAGATTTTCGAAATTCGTAGTGAAGCACCTATTATGTATACCGACGGAGTAATTCAAATTTAAAAAATATTCCGCAACTTTATCGGGCCGCCGTTGCTACTAATCAAACTTTTGTAATGATTCCAATTTGAAATAAAACTATTAAAAATTTTAAAAATCCAAAATTATACTATAATTATTATTATTTTTTAACGAAAATTTGATAGATCTTCTTGATCGTCGCCACGAGTCTGTATGCAAAGTTTCAGCTAGATTAGATCACGGGAAAAGGGTCAAAAATCGATCCAAAGTTTTTTCGTCAAGCAAGCAGACGCCACGAGTTATAAAGGGAGTAAATACGTCCTGTCGTGTGGCCAAGTTGTCACTATCCTAAAAGCTAAAGAATTCAATAAAATATCGTTCCACAACATCCCGACAAGAAAATCGTGGCTCCAGTTTGTAACTGATTTAAATTACACAGCTAGGATTTTATTAATTTTGAAAACTTGCGTGACCGCGCAAAATGAGCCGCGCGCTGATTGCAAGTCACACTCTCATTATCTAAGGTTTTTACTCCAGCAAGTTACGACTGACAACGAAATTATTATATTTAGGTATTATTAGAAAAATAAGTGATAGGCATTAAATTCATATTAAACAAAACAATAGATAATCAATTGAATACTTAATAATTACCTACTTTTCAATTACTTAAATGTTCTGACAAAAAAAAATTATGTGCTTGCAAATTATTAATTATTCCCCATACAGAACACATATTGAAAATAAATTTTAATAATGCGGTTAAACAGATAAGCGTTTCTCCACAGGAGACTTGAGGAAAAAATTTCTTGTTTCAGAGATGAGTTTGTAGAAATCCATAATCACACATATGGAAATAAAAACAATTATTTTTTAACTTCTACCTTTTTAATTATCTGAGAAGCGTTTCGTCTTATGAGGGCAGGATCAATCTAAATATTTTACATTCCACAACTTGTATTTATATTAAAAGTATGAGAAAAAGATGCTGTATAATTTTAAAAATTAATTAAAGTTTTCGGATTTCTGCACGATTCTAAGAAACAATTCTGTTCAAACACTAATGTCAAGAAATACATATAAGGATGAGGATAGACTTACAACTAGATATAAATATGATACCATACAATATTCAAACGAGAAAATTTGAATTAAGACAATGAAATGTTGAAATTTATATATATCGTCGCTGTGCATATAATTAAGCCTATGTGCCGTTTTAGTACATTCTGAGATAAACGAATGAAACTGTTTTAAAAAATAATTGCACAGACTAGATTTATAAAAAATATTTTAAATAATTACTAGGCAAACTTGCCCGATGAACGGCAATGTTTTTTTTAGTATATCTCTATTATTTATATGAAAAATTGACAAATTGATTTATTCATCTGAGAATGTATTAAACGGCACATAGGCTTAATTATATATACAGCGACGATATTTTATAAATATTAAAATTACCCAATCGGACATTTTACTTTATGACATGATATTGATAATTGATATTTAATAAAATAAAATGACGTGAAAGATAATATATAAATTATAGGCTTTATAGAAATTTTTAATATTAAATAAACGTGGCGAGTATATATATATAAAAAAAAAATGTCAAAATTGTTAATCGAATCTGTCCGCATAAACCAATTTTAATACTAATGAAACGAATATCCAGACGCCCCAGGGCAAGCTCACTGTGTTTACCTACTTGTACTATCCCACGGGGATCCGCTTCCTGTTGGAGGAAGGGGGAGGGATGGGGGGACGGCGACGCTTCCGGCTTCCGTGACCTTGAAACCCGACGCTTGACCTTGGGGCGCCGCAAATCTTGGCGGAACCGGAATATTGGGGTTTCGGTTAAGGGAAGTGAAAAATATGTTTTTATATTTTGTTTGGATATTCGTATTAACTTTTTTGGAAAATATTTTTAGTAAGTAATATAAGACTATTAATTTATTGAATTATCAACATGTTTCGGGGCCAATGGGCTCTTCATCGTGATGCAAATTATGCTAAAAATTAAAAATCGAAACAATGTGAGAATAAATTAAATATTTGCAAAAAGGACCTGGTTATTTATAATTTTTAAATTGCTTCTAATTTTTTTTCTAATTTATCCAAGGCTTATTAATCCTATGTCGTTTTTATGTAAAATTTGCAAACACTTAATACCTAGTTATCTCATTCCATTTACTTTTATCTAATTTAATTTAATTAATATTATTTAACCAGCTCTGAAAAGACTTTGTGGATAACTTTAATTACCTTTTAAGTACCACAGTAAAATTAAAAATAATTTTTCTATTGTAAATACATTGCTTATGAAGTCAAGTATTAAAGAGCAAATTATTTTTTTTCGTTTTTTTCTTACACCAAAAAGTCATACAATCTAGTGAAATGGTTCCTAGATTGCTATTTTTCTTTAATTAATATCATTAGCAAACTGTTTGATTGTACTGTATTTGTGATTACAGTTCTTAATAATAAAATTATATTTTTTATATACACAGAAAGATTTTTAGCTTGGCGCTGAGCCAAACTGTTCATTTAATTTTGTTAAATGGTAGCGTGGGTACATTTCGAAGAAATCGTAAAGCAACTTGAAGCATTGAGATACAGACTTATAGAATAATGCTTAGAATTAGCTAGATGGATAAAAATACAAATTAAGATGTTCGGATGTATAAAGAAAAAGATATTTAGACAAAATCTCGAACATCTAATATACCATCTAGAGTTCTAGAGAGTACCAGATCCTACGTCTTGTAATGCGGGGAAAAATTTGTTCAAATAGCAACAGTGGGATAGAGAAGAACGTGGGTTAACTTGAGGCACAGTTTGGCCAGTCTACAGTTGAGCTTTTTTTGTCCATATTAAGTAAAGTAATTATTTGGTATGAAAGGAAAATTTTGAGGCGTATCTTCGGACCGGTTCTAGAAAATGGACTTTGGCGCAGACGTTACAACAATGAGCTCTATACTCTATTTAAGGAGCCAAAAGTCATAAAATTTATAAAACTGGGAAGACTTCGGTGGCTGAGTCATGTGGAGAGAATGTCCGAGCATCAAGCACCAAAGTTCCTGCTGAACTCAAGGCCAATAGGGCGAAGGAGCTTAGGAAGGCCAAAATTAAGATGGAGCGACAACGTCCTCAAAGATATCTCTGCTTTAGAGCTTCGAAACTGGAGAGAGTTGGCACTAGACCGAGATGAGTGGAGGAAAATTAAGGGATGGGGCACAAGGTATATATCGAAAAACAGAATGAATACGATATACTCGTAAATATAGTTAAATTAAAATTTATTTAAATTCATCTCGACACCTACAACAATTAAAAGATTGAAGTTGATTATCTTCTGCGATATTCTGCCGTGTATATCTGACCTCTCTAACCAAAGTTTTGGATCTCATTGCAGGGTTCAGCACCAGGACTGATGGTATGGTACAAAAAGAAAAAAGTTAATGTACTGATTTCGAATACTTAAATGAAAACCTATTATACCAAAACCCTGCGAAATACTACAATTTGTTCAAAAACATAACAATGAATATCTTAAATTATGCTGGAATGTCAGTTATATGGGTTTGAATAAAGTATTGGAATTAAATAATATAAAATTCTCACCAGGGAAAGATTATCAGAAACCTGAAAAATTAGTCAGAAGGATGCTCAGTCAAGTGATAGTAACTCAGAAAGCTTGGATCACCTCTGGAGGGATTATAAAAAAATTCTCATGAACTAGTGACTAAGTGGTACTGAAATACTAAAGCAGTTTAATTAGCGTAACTACCGTGTACGACATAAATTCTTTCGTAGATTTTAATAAAACTGGATGATCTAACGTGGTTCACCAATTCTTTCCAGATCATGTTTCATCCAAGTCTTCAACCAACCAAGCCAGAGTACAGGAAACTGTTACCTTATCCTCGGCCTTGCCCATGTCAATAGCAATACCGCGTGAACTCTTCGACGTCGAGTTCTTAAATATATACTGTAATTCTGTAGCTTATTTTTTAAAACTTTTAAAATATTTTTGAAATTCCGTTTTCCAATAATATTCTCGTAATGTCTTTCAGGAACACGCTGTCGAACGTCTTTGTTAGATTCACAAAACATATATAGACCACCTTGTTATATTCCAATGTCTTTTCTTTGAATTGCCTCAAAATGAAGATTGTATCTGTAGTGGAGCAGTTTCGTCTAAAATCTTATCAATCTCCCTTATCAATTTTTTATTTATATATTTAACTTTATTATTAACTATATCAATTTTATCCTTTCAAATCTCACTCTTAACCATGCCTCCATCGGTTCTTTAATATTATCTTAAATATATTTTTCCTCTTTCATTTTTCAATAGAATGCCAACCCTGGTTAGTAAGCAGGACGTATTACGGCCCTCAATTTGCATAGGTCACGTGGTCCCTTCCGAAACGGGGTTCATTACTCAAAGGTCAGTGTTACCACGTGACAAACTCGGAAATCTACGTCTAAATTATTCATTAATAATAATAATAATAATATTGGATTATTTATATAGCGCCATTTTTGTGAAAATTTCACCTCAAGGGCGCTTTACACACAAAAAACTCTTACATACTAAAATCATAGAATCACAAAATGAAAAAGAAAAGAGAAAGAAAAACAGTTCAAAACATAAAATAGTAAAAAAAAAACAACGTTAAAAACAACAATATTAAAAAGGTTCTGGGAAAGATTTTGTAAACAAGTGCGTTTTAAGTCTTTTCTTAAATAAAGTCTCTGAATCCGTGTTTCTTATCAGGGAGGGCAAAGAGTTCCACGCTTTGGGGCCCGCCACCGCAAATGCCCGTTCGCTGAACCTAGTTTTCTGGAACTGACTTGCCGGTTCCACAATCCTTCCCACCGCTGAAGTAGACGCTGACCTAAGAGTTTGACGTCTCTCATTTATGTTGTCTGGAATACAGAGCTCCTGAAGATACAGAGGCGCCATGTTATGAGTTGCCTTGTACATCAACCAACACAGTTTGAACTCTACTCTTTCAGGAAAACGAAGCCAGTGCAATTCTCGCAGAAGGGATGTTATGTGCGAGAATTTTGACGTTCCATATATGATCCGTGCTGCAGCGTTTAGAACAGATTGTAGTCTATCGAGCTGAAACATCGGTAGGCCAGCGTAGATACCATTGCAGTAGTCCACACGTGATACAACAAATGCATTAATGAGTAAACGGGCTGCCTCAGAGGGAAGATGTCTGCGAATACTTTTAATCTGTCTCAGTTGATAAAAACATGCACTGACAGTTTTGCTGATGTGTGTATTCATGGAGAGATCTGAATCTATGTGTACACCCAACAACCTGACTGCAGATTTTGCATTCACAGACATTGATTCCTGGATTAGGTGTTGCCTTCTAGGTGTCGCCGCCCATAGGAGTTCTGTTTTTGATGGATTCAAGGTGAGTCTATTTTGTGCCATCCACTTGCCTATTTCTTCGACGCATTTTGCAATTTTTATTTTTAACTTTTCTGTCTCATCCGGTTTGCAGAAAAAGTAAATTTGCGTATCGTCTGCATAGCAATGAGGCCATAATCCTGCAGATATAATAATTTTTTCTATATCTCTTGTATATAAGATATACAAAAGTGGTCCAAGAACTGATCCCTGAGGCACCCCGATGTTTGCTGTAATAGTTGGTGATGTTGAGTCTTGAAAGCGCACCGATTGTGATCTGTTACTCAGATAAGATTTGAACCAATCGTGTGCTTTACCACCTATTCCATAGGTTTTCTGCAACCTCTCCAACAATATTTGATGGTCAACTGTATCAAATGCGGCGCTCATATCTAAGAGGGCGAGCAAGACCAGATTCCCTGAGTCAATGCATGATATAATGTCCGACAGGACTCGAAGCACCCCTGTTTCTGTAGAGTGGTGACATCTGTATGCAGATTGCATTTTTGGAAATAAGTTATTAAATGTTAAATACAAATTAAGACGACGTGATATAACCTTCTCCAGTATTTTAGAAAGTAGCGGCAAATTAGATACTGGACGATAATTGGTGAGGTCTTCGGGGTCCAGTTGAGGGTTCTTCAGTATTGGAGTTACGTGGGCCATTTTCATAGTATCCGGAACATTTGAGGACTCTAACGACTTATTCAATAACTCAACTAGGAATGGAACAATTTCTGATTGGCATTCCTTTAGTAGCCATGTTGGTATTGGATCCAACCCACATTGTTTATTTGGTAAACTTTTAATCAATTGGGATACTTCGGTGATTGATGTCAAATCGAGATAATGAAGCCGCGATGAAGTTTCTTCCTCAATTACAGGTTTTACAGCTGAGCTCGTCAAATCACGGATAGCAGACACTTTGTTATAAAAACCATCAGCCAGGTTGGAGGCATTAGCGGTAGTCGATATTTCCGCCTTAGAGTCGCCTCGGACAGATTTGAGAGCCCTCCATAAGTTTTTCGGATTATGCCAATCTTCCCTAATTTTGGAGCACCAATATTTAGATTGTTTCATTTGCCTGATTGACCTATACCTATTCTGTGCTTCAAGCCAGGCTCTTTTGTCGGCCTCCAAGTGAGTTACTTTAAATTTTCGCTCTAGGCGCCTCATTGTCCTCTTTCCTTCCCGACACTCTTCATCAAACCAGCACTCTGACCCGCGATTCCTTTTAACCTTCGTGGTAATTGGAACATGTTTATCAATAATGTCTCTTAATACTGTATTATAAATCTCTACAAGTTGATTGATATCCTTTTGGTGACGATCAGGATCATAACCAATAAGAGACGCATTCACATCATTACGAAACTGATTGATGTCCAGTTTCCTCCAGGGCCTCGATGATATGGTTTTATATGTCGGAGTTGGTTTATTGAACTCAATATTGGCATGAACAAGACGGTGATCCGAAAGTCCAATATCAATCACTTCTGTATTTAAGGGTTTATCATTATCACGACTAATTATGACGTCTAGTATTCCTCCCGCATCATGGGTAGAATCTTTAACCCATTGCGTGCAATTGAAATCACTTAGTAGGCTATTAAAATGTTTACTATCCTTTTCAAATGGACGATCTAATCTAATATTCAAATCGCCTGTTATTATAACAGTCTCTGTGCGGACTGAGACCCATTCTAGTAAGGATTTGAATTCAGAGAAAAAACTTGCCGAAGTCGGTTTTGAGCCAGGCCTGTAGATCGTGACGATTGTTAAACCTTCGCCAGCAGAGGATATTCTGCATCCAAGACACTCGAAGGTCTTAAAAGGGAGTATTTTAATTTTAGATAACCGAAGATCCTGCTGCCCAATGACAGCAATACCTCCATGATTTGTCCACGTGAGCAAATCGGATCTATTCCCGGGTGGTTTTCTAGCCTCTTCAACAATTTTAAAACCTTTTTTGCCCAGTTGTTTAATTGGATTAGACTCATGATCATCATGCCAGGTTTCCGTCACCGCCAAAAGTTGTATTTTTCTATCCGCAAAAAGATCACATATGTCGTCAGTTTTATTTCTAATGGAGCGAGCGTTCCATGTCGCCAGTGAAAGACTCTTCGATTTTAAATTAACGTGCCTTTGAACTTGTATTTTAATAGAATTTGATGAATACTTAGTGGGTTGGATTCGAGATGTGACTCGAGTACGGGCATCTAATTCTACAATTTTAGGTGGAGAAAGCGAATTATACGGACGAATCAAAGTGGGAGTTGAGGAAGTTATCCGATTGATCTTTCGACCACCGCGGCAACCTCTGTATCTTGCTTTAATTTTTTGAGGTTCAAGATTATAAAATTGTATTTTTTTTAATGTGAGGTCATCAATTGAAGCACTTTTTTGTTGTAAATTTATTAAAAAGTCACGATTGTATTCTATTCTGGGAGACAGTTCACTTTCACTTTTTTTGTTGTTGACCATTATTTCACTGCTGCACCCTCAAGTCCGGTCCCAGAGCCAACACGTGTTCCACATCTGCACTGCACTATTCGCTGGGATGCACGGAATTGCCACATAAGAAAGTAACAAATGACAAATTTAACAAACGTTTTTTGCACAATTTAACGATATCTAAGAATTAAATGCACTGTTTTGACTTATTTCCGAAAAGAACTTATTTTACGCACTCTTTAATGCCGATATTTTTAAGATTAAACTGTAAAAACCAAAAAATAATAAAATAAATTACGGAGCTAAACTGAAACGCGTCCGGCAGCTCCAAAGCGCCCAGACTATATAACTTATATAAATATTTTTTGCCAATTCAGAGGTCAAGGGCGGATCACTTCTTCAGCATACCTTCTACCTGATATTTTTATAAACTTATTGATACGATGTTTAAAAGGTTTGTGTACTTTGCTACGTTTGTGTTATTGCTATGTGTTATTTTTCTTCTTTCTCTTTATTCTCTTGACAGAGCAGTTGCGGTCTGGTCAGAGTGATGATGCATTTGATTCCACACTTCCACTCTTCCTAAAGGATCTATTTTGTGTGATGATGTGGTTCTATTGTAGCTTGGAATAGATAGTTTAAAGTCGTGAGATTTCAGGCGTGCAATCGGTACGTTCAATTATGCTGTACCTCTCTAGAATCTCTTCTAGTTAATTTGAAATAAAATATATGTATAACTTGAATATTCATATTAGGATTCCCCTGATTATTACAGAGTACCTGGGCGATCTGTTTCGCGACAGACCGAGTTATTTTATGTAGGTACCCAGCGCACTAACTGTAGTATGAATTCGCCAATATAATATAGATTGCATCTCCTATGTAATCAACATAGTTCAACTGATATACATACCTATACATATTCAAAAGGCAAATCTACTCATCTATAATCTTATAGTTTTCCTATAATGTGATTTATTATTTGTTGTATTTTATACTGCAAATTTTATTTATTTTTTAATTACTATTTTTTTTGCATCTATTGTTTACGTATTGTATTTTCATTTACTTTTTACTACTTTCTTTCTTACTGCTTTGTACATATTACTTATTGTATTGTCTTACGACATTTTGTATTTATATTGTTGATATTATTTCATTTTTTGTCTTGTTTTTCCTATGTTCTAATATTGCTATGCTTCTTTTTTATGAAATAAATGCCTAAATCAATGTATGTTATTATTAATAAATTAATGAATAATAGAAAAAATACAATTATAACCATATTTTTCAGATTTTAATATACTGGCAGTATAATATATATTTAATTATTTAATAGAAGTTAAATACAAAAAGCGTCACCCTCTCTGAGCATGTACGTTATACGTGTTACAAAATGTTAAATTTCGATAATGTATACATTTACTAATATACGTATGTACTAACTATAAGTTAATGTATACATTATCGAAGTTGTACAGTATAGTATAGAGTAGTTTGTTGGTCGGGTGAATGTAGCGTACTCGAGTCCTATGTGGTCCAAAAAGGCCATAAAAATTAAAAAGACAAGTATACCAGACTATTGTCAGACCTATCCTCCTCTATGTCTCCGAATGCTGGACCTTCAGCACTTACAAAAGGCAGCTAGAAACGGAAATGCGCATGCTGAGATGGTCGTGTGAAGTGTCTCTAAGGCAGGCGCCACACTATGCTGCTCTTCCGCCGCGTATTTTCCGTCGCGTAAAATTGGCATAGCAAATCGGTCGACCGATCATCCGCGTAGTGTGTTTGATAAGCGCATATATCAACAAGCGCCCGAAGAGACGCTGTGGAAGATCCGCGTACAAAATAAAAAGTTCACTCGTTCATGGAAGTCTGGACGTCACAAACATCAATAGTAAGATGAAGGAAAGGTAATTGAGATGGTAGGGCCGCGTTAGACGCAAAGCACCCAATCACATTGTTATTTTTATTATTATTATTTTTTTTTTTATCATTTAAAAAGTAATGGAAACCTAAGAGGTTTATGGGTAACATTTTTACATGATTCAATATAAGAAAATATAATAATATAATTTAGACACAAAGTCTTTTTTTTTATAGTTGGCCGAGTTTTAATATTTTTGTCACATATATTTTGAATTTGTCAGTGGTCAGTTGTGGCAGGTCCTTGTATAGTTTTAGTCCGTTGCAAATTAGTCGGGATTGTCCTGTTTTTGTTTTGGCGTGTGGTAGTGTGTTATAGTTTTGAGCCATTCTAGTGTTGTGTTGGTGTTTTTCGTGTATTTTGTGTAATTTTATGTCTTCGTCTTGTATTTCGCCAATTGCTAGTCTGTGAATGATTTTAAGTGTTTCGATTTTTGTAATGCTTTCGATGTCGATCCAGGCGATTTCCATGGATCTTCCCCGAATTACATCCAGAGGAAGACCAAAATTCATGGGTGGTGCAATGGGATAGTCAGAAGCAGAGGAACGGATTGGGTGACGTTCTCTGGGATACAAAAACACACAACCTAAGGACAAAGAGAATTCACCCAACATTCGACGACGACAGTGAGTTGGGACGAAGCCGGGGAGAAGAAGGAAGAAGTTTATCAAAAAATAATTTGTACACTATACTAGTTAGTGGATACATTACCAAAATTTACACTTTGTAACGTATACATTATACGAATTACTTATTATCACCGTTTACTTTTACTCCTTTTTATTAACTAGCTGTAACCCGTCAAACATGACGGCACTTTTACACGTCTTTTCCTAAGGAATACGGATTTATTTATTTTATTAAAATGGAATATCGAAAAAAAAATTTTAAAAAGATTTTTGAAAAAAAAATTATTATCAAAAAGTTACGGACGGTACACGAAGTTACGTGATCGGACGGACAGACAGTCAGAAAATGATTATAATTGGGATGAGTCTTATCTGTATTATTGTTGGAGACATCTCTTTTTGTTTTTTCTTTATTATTTTAATTATTTTTTCTTCCTTTTTCTCTTTTTTATATTTTCTCTATATGTGCTTCAATTTAACCTATTTTTAATTTGTAATCTATATAGCGGACCAAGTCATGCACTAACAACCTGGTTACGCTGGAATAAACATATTATTATTATCATTATTAAAACTATTATTATTATTATTATTATTATTATTATTATTATTATAACTACTATTTTGTATATTCCTTGTATTTATGTCCTGTTGGATGACCAAAAAACAAGCAAATAATAAAACGCCAGATTAAAATTTAATTTCCCTTGTTTTGATCGTGTTAAAAAATATTATGAGATACGTATTTTTACGTATTATTATTTATTTCCAAAATAATCTAATTAAGTAAAACTTATTTCAATGTACTGACTGCACGTCGCTGGTATGCATAAAATAACATGAAAGAATTATTAAAATTGTCATAACTGAAACATAAGTGAAACAATTTTAAAGTAAGAATGACTCGACACAATTTGATGTATTTCACACCAAAACTGTCAACTTTTGCTAGTTAGCGGTTTTAATAACTACTTAAAATATATTATTGCAGTTTAAAATGACGTCATCAAGTCAGTTTATGCTAATACTGTTGGCATTTGGAATATTACACGTGGGGGACTCGTTATGCCTCGTAGGGCCGATGTGCCCCGCATTTCCCCACAGGCGTGTTCACTATTTACGGCGTGTGAGTTCAGATTACGTTTATCTAACAATCATTTAACAAAATAGTCCAACAAACAATAGCATTATACGCACCTACTGATTGATGTAACCATTTATATTTAAAAAATTACTTTGAAATAATCATTAAAATGGATGGAAAACATAATCTTTGTTATTTCTACTTGAGATTAATTATATCAAACTACATACTATAATTATATATTTAACAAATAATTTTTCTGAATTTTCTAACCACATAATGGATAAGAATCTTTATTTTCATTCATACCATTACCATACCATTAAACTTCGCTATAAGAAGTTAATTAATTTTATTAATTTCGCATTTTAATTTTTTTTATGCAATATTATTAATCTTGCAAGTTAAGACTAACTCGTGTAATTTACTTAACATTTTTTCTTTCACCGACTTTTCTCCTCTCCTCTCAATATTTCCGTTACAATCAACTTTACTCCACTTGCTCCTTTTGTCTGTATCTAATTAATTTATTATTAGAATTTTCATTTAATCCATAACAAAAATATCTTTTAAATGGAGTCTTTTTAATACTTCAAATATCAATTATTATTAAATATCAAATATCAAAGTCTGGTACTCTCAAACTCGAGTAGTAAAATACAAAATATAATTAAACTTAAAGGGATATACCATAATTAATATTAGCCATCCACTTTAATGATTATCACGAATAATTTGTACGAAGCTAAACGCATGTATACGATTCTACGGTCAATGAAGAAATGATATACGTGAACGGTGTGAGCTACTTACCGCCCGCGCGCGGTTAACCTATTTTAATTTAAAAAGACAATCGAATTAGTATGTGTAAGCCGTGCGTACAAGGCACATTGTTTCGTGGTGTTGGTGTTTATATCCGGAAACACCAACACTACTAAATAATGTACATCGTACGCACGGCTTACACATACTAATTTTATTGTCTTTCTTATATGGGATCATCTATACGTAGCTCACACCGTAAGTTTTGTTCTTCTATTTGGTTTGGCTTATCGGGAACTTGTTAAGGGGTTATATACAGTTAGAATTTTCAAAAAATCGATTTTTTTATTATTTAAATTTCGTAATGTACACATATTTAAGTAAACACACAGAAAATTTCAAGTCAATCCGGCGATTATTTTCAAAGTTACGCGCATATTTGTAAGCGTTCAAGAGGCCGGAGTGCCAACGCGCACCTAGAGAGCAGTCCCTTTTATTTTTATCTACCTATTGTAAACACTGTACCTTTTATTTACCTGTTCATTGTAAATGTTCCCTTCTAATGTATTCAGATGACTAAAGTGAAAGAATGGCCCTGGAATAGACGACTCGATGTAAGTTGGAAAAAAATGTTTTTTACTCTATGTAAAGCGCTTTTGAAACTTTGAAGCCGTTTTTCACAAAACTGTATTTTTAAGATCGGTGACAAAGATTTCTCGGAAACGGCTCAACCGATCAGTCTCAAATTTTAACACAAGCTTCTTAAGTATATTTTCTAGTAATTAATCGAAGGTTTTTTCTCGCCGATAAATATTTTTTTTTATAAACAATTTAAGGCCAAAATTTTGGTCAAAAATCGATTTTTTTTTAGAAGTGGCCATTTTGTCAAAAAAAAATATTTTGCTTATTCCTTCGATTAATTACAAGATAATACATTACTTTGACGAAATCCGTTTGGTTTTTTCATTTTAGATGATCCAGTACAGAGATATCGTTGTCACCGCAAGATGCCTTTTTTTGAGAGGAGCTCCTGGAGATCAGCTACAGCAGCTTTCAAAATTATTATTTTACAAATACAAAAATGTTAAAATACAGTTAAAAGTAACCATAATATGTGTACAAATTTTCATATTTATAAATTTAAAAGTCTTCTCAGAAAAAATTCTTGAAAAATCGCTTTTTTTGGGCCTCCTGACTGTATATAACCCCTTAAAACCTTCGATTGGTCGACCCGCTTTGAGGCACGTTCACACTACAGTCCCAGATCATCAAACATCAGTAATTTGCCTAATCAAGTGTCTTCCATTTTTCTCTGTCCTTTGTTATCCATAAATTTCTGAAAATTTTATGAGTTCATCAGTCCAGCGAGATTTTAGAGTAATCTCTGGATGACTGCATTCAACTGCTGATTCTCCGTCCTACTAACATACCAATTGTAATGTTAATTATTCGGAAAAATGTCATATACACAGATAAAAGATATTGCTTTAAAAACTCCAATCAAAAAATAAAGATACCTCTTTAACAATGGTGACATCTGTAGTGGTTTACGGGAATGACAACGTTTTCGACTGCAAGTGGCGGTAATAAAAATGCAACTCACATACGAAACAAGGTATGCAAGTTAATCATGTATACAACTGCCTTAACCTTTAATTTTAAAAAATATGCAATTTATCAAATGCAGGCTGCGACAAACATATATATCTATTGTAAGCAAAGACAAAAGTGACCAAGTCAAAATCCTTGTTTGTTAGCAAATTAAGATTAAAGTTTTTGTATAGTAATGTGCAAACTCATAGTTTCATAATTGTGCATATAGCGTTTTTATAGAGTAACTTTTATCCAAATACATTCTTTGGGTTATTTTTCCACAGTAATGTGATTCTGTATGTGACTGTCAGTTTTTCATGTAGCAGACTTTCGTAGACTGGTTTGATCAATGTACAAATTTTCTTTTTAGGTGTATCGACCTATCGTACTTAAATGGTGATCTTACGTGATCACCTCTTAAGTGGCTTAAGTGATCACTTTACATGATTTAACGTTCACTAATTCCACCCACTATCACATCAATCAATTTTTTGGAGTTATATATACCTAAAATATGTTTCATTTGCACATCTCATTTCGTATGTGAGTTATATTTTTACCACCGCCACCTGTGGTCATAAATTTGTCATTACCATAGACCAGCACAGATGTCACCGTTGGTAATGAACTATCCATATTTTTTATTGGACTCTTTTAAACAATATTATCATACGTATGTCTATATTATATTCTTCCGATATATTAACATTAGGTACACTTGAATACATAATTTTAATTTTTTTCCTAAATAAAAAGTAGCTTCGTCTCTACGAGACATCTATGTATAATATGCATCGTGATTCAAAATATACCCTGGGGATAAAATCGATAATTGTGTTTCCAAGAATTTGGACGTACTCAAAATATCTGAATTCCAAAATATTCCATTTTCTCAGTATGCTCACGGTACATAGAGCCTGGTAATCTACGTCTCATGTCACTGCGTAGTTAAACTTTTTTTTCTTCCAAAAATTACGGTATTTATCATATTACCTTTCCAAGAAACGCTGATTAATTTACAATTTATTAAAAACGCAATTCTGAATGGTGCGCCGGCCGGCATTATAACATGCCTAAATTGCACGAGCAAACCTAAGCGGCCGCAATAAATTCAAATTACTTTTAAACAGTCGAAAAGTTAAAAGAATGCTAAATTACTGGTTGAAACATTTCAATGAGCGTCCCCGAACGGAAAAAAGACGCGAGAGACTCCGACTGCTTAAGCACTTCATTTCGCGTTGTTTAAACCGAAAACGGGCCACCCGGCTCGTGCAGTTATTTGAGAAAGATCTCAAAATGCACGCGAGCTGGACCCATAGGAGACACGCAGCATCCAAATCATTCTCAATGCATACGTGATATTATATCGCAATATTTTTTTAAATGTCCGCTGTCTTTCTGTACCGAAATTATCCAGTTATATATTTTTTTTATTTTTGTCTTTCATTCAACTTAAAACAAAATTAAAGCACATTATTCTCGTATACAGGTACGCATTAAACCCACCCATTAAGTCTTTTCATGCTACATATAATAATATAACAATTTTTAAAGATTTAAGGTTTATATAACTGTCGTTTGACGTAATTTGGTACTGACTCAACAGATATTTTGTACAAGCCGTATGGATGTGTTGAGAATATATTCTGGAGTTATTCGAGATTATGATAAAAAAAATGGTTATTAAGTCTCCTATTAAAAGTGTCTACAGCATGCACATATATTTACAAAAAAATCAAAATAAAATTGAAATAATTTTAATAATAGAAATAATTTTAAAAAACACTCAAAACTGACAATTAAAGAATGCAAGAACGTTGAAAATGATGCCATACGGTAGGTAAACATAAAAACAAGTTTTCAAAAAAATATGATGTCTTTTGTAACATTTACTTTTTAGTTTTTTAGTTTACCTTAAACCGGTCGGTATTGCAAAAAATATGGTTGCTTAAACCAACTGAATTTGTGTTTAATTTAATTTTCAATGAATATATTAATAGCCAAATACGATATAATTAGAAATAATATAAGAATACTTCCACACTGACCATCACGCAAATATTTAAATTTCAAAATCCATCAGACATACTTCAAAGCGAGTCCCTGGCAATTATTCCTGTTAGAATTGCTGGATGAGAAAATATTTAAAAAAAAGACATTGACCTCAAATTCCTTCGCCCCCATTCGTCTTGTCTCTAAATCATATATCCAAGCTTTTGGACTCATTTACATCCGTAAGTCGGCATTGGCCTATTACACCTTACGTGGAATTAGTTATAATTGCTGACAATTTGTATCTTAGACATCTTGTTTCATAGTCTCATCACTCAACAGCACGGAGCATTCGTCTTGCGACCCAGGATCCGTCCTGAGGAATTGAAGAGTCGCCGATGGTTCAGAGGTACCCGCGTTCTAAGGGCAGCTCCACCGTTGGCCTGTACAATTGTGTGTTCTTCCAGCGAGAAGCCTTTTTTTGCTTCAACTCCATTTTGAAGAATGTTTGAGAATATGTATTTATTCACAAAGTGTTAACTATCAATCGTCGTTTTGTCTAATTTACTAACGACACAATAGCCTTGTAAATACTCTGATTCAATATACATGTATATAAACGTACGGCGGTATATATACAAAAGAATTTCATTTAAATTATTGTCTATTAAAAAATCTTCCATCTAAATCAAATTCACAATCATAAAAAAAATATTTTCATTCATTAAACTCATTTCAACAGTTATGTACAAATTTTCTGATTCTTAATCATTAATCATTAATAGCGTAATATCGTCTTAGGCGCCCGGGGCTGATTACGATTTTGCATATAGTAATAAAAAATATATAATTACGTGGGATATCCAACTTATATAATTTGGTTATGTACATCTGTTCGTCTTATAGGTGACTAAATAAAATAAAGTGAATGTTATTAAATCGCACTTGATGTCCAACAGGAGATATCTTGCTCAAAGATATAACAGTCGAGGAAAGTAGTGTGTGAAGATATGGGAAAGTGAATAAAGCAACAGTAATGTGCAAGGATGAAAATGTGTGGCGTTTTATCCATTCTGTCTATCCCATAGGCAATATTACCTCTAACGGCACAAGTGCTCGCGAGTACAGGTGATTTTTTCGACACCAATTTTAAATGTTGTGTATTTAATCGTACGAAAATAATAAAAAATATGTAAATGTAACATATTTTCACTTAAGTAACAACAAGATTAATCGATTTATCTATCTTCTTTCTGTTAAACCGCATAAAATTATATCAAACTTACGTGGCAAACTAAGAGATTATTCTTATTATCAAATTTATTAATCAATTAGAAAAGACATTTTAACGAAAAAATATTTTAGCTGCTACCGGGATTCGAACCAACGGACCTCCACTCTATCCAAGAATGGCGCGTTATCCGATTTTGCCACGGCAGCTTAGTAAATTAACGTAAATTTTTCGACTTTATTAGTCTATATTAGTCTCTTTTTAATTGATTAACACACATACAGCAGCTTAAATATTTTTTCGTTAATTTAATTTTTCTATATGTCTTTTCTAATTGATTAATGAAGGAGGATGGGCATTTTGGTATCCAATTTTGCATTTCGCATTATGTCCAATCAAGATGAATCATACATCGTTGGATAGCTCTTCTGAAGTAAACAAAAAAATTCTATGACGACAAAATGGTATAAGTTGTCCATTTTGAAGTATACTCATCGGAGGATACTGAATCTTTAGCTCTAAATATATTTATGAAAATTCATATCTCCGGTTCAACTTAACCGATTCTAATGATTTTTATGAAAATCACATCAAAATAAACAGTTTTCTATAAATAATAAATAATAAATAAATAAAAATTTCTATAAATAATAAAAATAAAATAAAATCCTATAAAAAATAAAAATAAAAATTGACCCAATAGTCTTGAGAGTAGGGTGTGATCTATTAAAAATACAATTACCACAATTCGTATCAACGCATCCTATTATATATATATTCAAGCCGTTCCGTTGCCGGTACCGGTCCAGGTCCCGGTACCAGGTTCCATACATTTGTGCCTATCATCCTTTGTTAATAATTCACAGAACTTTGTTCAATGAAAAAAGTGAAATTGCAGTTTCACAATAATAATGTGTTTTTTTAATATGATTATTCTAATAACTTCGCCAGCAATATTTTCTCGAAAAAATACATAAAATTCACACGTTTTACATGTTCACTAGAAAAAGTGTACAATTTGCTGTTAATGTTCTTTGTCATGAAGACATTAATTTAATTGATATAAATTATATTTATAAATAATGAAATTTCTAATTCAATAGTTAAAAATATTTCAAATGTTATTCAACCAGCTTTTTATACTAATAATAAATTTAAAAATACATATTAAATAATAAAGATAAGGATAATTTTTTTAAAAAATCGGGTGTTTATAAATTAATTTGTAATGATTGTGATTATTTTTATGTTGGAAAAACGTGTAGAAATTTTGAAATTAGAGTTAAGGAACACTTAAGGTGTTTAAATAGTAATAATTATTCCGAATTTTCTAACCATCTTTTGGCTATGGATCATTCTTTTGATATTAATAAGGGTTTACAAATTTTACATACAATTTATACAGAATCACAATTTGATAAATTAGAAATTTTGGAAACAAGAAAGAGTGTAAATAGTAAATTGAATATTATAAATAATTAGGTCCTTTTTGCAAATAGTTATCTTTTAAATTTATTTTCATGTTAATTAAGTACTTTATATTATCATTTTCCATATATAACTTTTTAATATTTTGATCTATACTTCGATTTTTAAATATTATTTTTATTATCCTGACGAAGAAGCCATTGGCTTCGAAACATGATGAATTTTTTCAATAAATAAGTGGTTTTAACAAAGTTAATTTATATCAATTATAATTATGTTACCACAAAATAAATTTGCTACATTTGAAGAAGAAGACATTCATTTAATATTGTTTTTTTTATTTATCGTATCACAATTGGTCTTAGGGCAAGTGACTTGATGGTAAGTTAGCCTTTTAGTTTTTTTTAGTTACCCTAGTTCGAATGAGATAATTTATCGGATATTTTTTATCTTGAGCTATCGTCGAATGTTTTTCCGCAATTGTCTTTATTTTTCTGCTCCCGATATTATATCGTTGTATCGCATAGATCGGTCCTGTTTGCATTGTTTTACAGCATCCATTGTTCTAACAGTACTTTGAGTATTTCGTTTTGCTCTTTGCCATTCTTTTGTGCGATAGATCATTGTATAAATATTCGAGCCGTAAATCTCAGGCTCCTAGGAATAAACTATAACGTAGATTATCTCCAAAATAAATTGATATCATTTAAATATCATCAACATACATGTACCTACGTAAATCTAAAGAAAATATTTCAGGTTTGATATTATAACGTAAGCCTGGAGGTCTCTGGGTCCGACTTAATTTCATTGAATCCAATAGAAACATTTTTAATTGAGAATGAATTATAGAAGTCTCATAGAAACGAATCTAATTTATGTGCATTTGCACAAATACCCAACTGCCGAAAACAGGTCATAATATATTGCTCATTAAACTTCATTTCTTTTCGCTATTTAATATATACAAACATTCATTTAATTTTCTTATATAGATATACACCTAAATATACTTTTTAACTGCGCTATTTATATACATTTTGTTACTATCCATGCATATGATTTTTTATATATATTACTTTACTTTCACTATTGCTTTTGCATTATACAATATATACTGTTCTTATTATCCACATTTTATATTTATATACTCAATTAATTAATTGATTAATCTTATAGTTATATAGTATTTTGTTGTATATCTTTATTATTTTTTGTTGTCACTATATTGTTCAGCTGCTCATCTCGGCACAGGTTCTTGCTAATGAGATGAGCGGCTCTATCTCCTATATCATGTAACAAGATGAAGATAAATAAAATAAAAAATAAATAAAAAAATATATGAGAAAAGTGGATGAAAGTCTCTTATACGGTGGCTCTTATGGCGGGTGTATATAAAATCCAGTAACAGTGTTCTTAGAACATAATTACATGAAAAAATATTGCTTAAAAATATATTCTGGTACGTGATAGGAGTTAACAATTGAAAATATTGATTATCAGGCGTATTCTAGTAGATATGTAATAATTCATATGTATAATATCAGCGTGAATGCTTGATTTTCAATGTTTGTTTCACCGTTGATTTTGTTGCTTTGAAAAATGATGAGTTCTGCGGATCGTACCTTGGGGGAGTAAAAATTCTCCTAATGGTGGATTACTTTCAGATTCATCTGATCCGACTATCTGGGGTATATTCGGTGAGTGGCTTTTTACCCGTTTGGGGACGTTTTGTCAATCCCGTTCTTTTTTGGTTCTGATACGAGTTGTTCGTGGAAGATACTGTCGAGTACTTCCCTCGAATCGATGAAGATACCTGTACAATTACTTGATTTGTTCAATTTATTTTACATGACCGTGAATGTTTTGCGGTTGCAACTTGTGTGCATATTCCCCCAGTGAAGCCGAATGGGTTCTCATTTATTGTAGAATTGTGTTTTGTGATTGAGTTTGGTCTCTTTTGACTACTTATTCTATAATATTATTTACTTGAGTGTATTGTATTATTGTACCGTATTATTAATTGAGATTTTTGATATATAAGATAAATAATATATTACGTTTCACATTGTTTAATAAATTAGATTAGCTACATATATGATTGTAAGTGGTTATCCCTCACCACACACAAGAGTCGTAATTCTTTTTGGTGAGGTATAAACAAACAAAAAAATAATATTTTTATATATATTGTCAAAGTAACTTCGTAAAAAAAATATTATATATATTATTAATTAAATAAATAATTAAATTAAATAAATAAATAAATGAATGTTAAAAGGAATATTTCTAAAAGAACTCCACATTAAAAAAAGATAAAGAGGTATCATTACTAGTTACGAAAGCTGAGTATACTAACATGTTGACGAGAAAAAATCAACAGATGTCTCTATCAGAGACCATAGTAACACTTGAAAGGTTCTTGAATCGAACATATGCATTGTGTAGAATGATCACTAAAGCCAGCTCATACAGGTTGTAAGTCCTGAGCTATCGTATAAAAGGCTTCCATCCACTTTTCTCATATATAAATAAGATTCGTCTCTATGAGACTTTATCCTTAATTACCGGACAGGATCCGGTATCTATGTTCTTAAAACACAATCTATACTAATATTATAAAGAGGAAAGATTTGTTTGTGTGTTTGAATTGAATAGGCTCCGAAACTACTGGACCGATTTGAAAAATTCTTTCACATTCAGAATCCTACATTATCCCTGATGAACATAGGCTATAGAATATTTTCAAAAAAATTAGAAATCCGTATGAAAACTTCCATAATGTAACCCAACGTGTGAAAAATATACCAAAAAAAACTTATATCGCGTACGCTGCGGAAATTTTTGACAATCGGTCAAAGTGATGTACTACAGTTTTATAGAGGACATTAATATATACAAAAAAGTCTGCAATATCATATATCTAAGTATTAGAGTTATGTTACAATAACTTATGTTAACATTAAATGGAAACATTGTTTTTTAGAGAACAGGGGAACCTTTGTTTTCTCTCACAAACTTATTTTTTACTTAATCCTTAACCCGTGCAACGCGGGGTGTGACCAGCTAGTTACATATAAAAATATTTTTTAAAAACATTTTTTTCTATAATATAGGTACATCTCTCCTGACCAATCTCGTCGCAATCAGGTGCCACCTGCAACCATTAGAATTGAAACAAAAATAAGTCCTGCACTTCATTCCACGGGTCGAAAATTCAGTGCCGCACACCTGTGACTAACAAATAATAATAAAGAGTTTAATCTTCCTCGTCGAGAATTCTGTGAGAGTATGCTTCGACGGATGTCGAGCGACAACTCAACCACATTTTCAACGCGTCCGAGTGACTGATGGGCCCATTTCTCACCCGGCCAGGGCGGGCAGAAGGCATTCCTCCGCCTGGTACGCGGAAGACGCTCCGAGTGACAGGACGAGTTCTTTGTTCAGCTCGCGGCCGGAGGACGCTGCCCATTATTTTAATATTCACATTTAACGTGACGAATCAGACCCATAAATGGGGCAGCGATATCTTAATATCTCGACGCTTGCGTTAAAAGATAAAATATAAATGAAACGGGTGAAAAGATTTTGTGGTTTTGAATCCACACACGCAAAAAGAAAAAAATCTGGGGGAAAAAAGTGGTTTTTAAAAGTGGTTGTACCACGTGCGTAGGGGTCACCAAGTTATTTGGTCATCCAACAGGAAGACGTAAATTCATGGTAAGAAAAGAATACAAAAAAGTAGTTATATGTCATCCACAATTATGGGACAACGCAGATAAGACAGTGATAATAAGTTATACGTTTAATGTATACGGGGTGTACCAGAGCTAGCAGCAGAAACTTGGCAGGTAGATTCCTGACTATGTTATGAGTCTAAAATGTTCAAGCAACCATGGCCTAATATCAATAGTTATGGAGATATGCAATATCAATGTTTGCATTTTTTTTTCAATATTTCTTACTTATTTTTTGCAAAAAGTTGAACTTTCATTACAGTAATTTATGCCGATTATGAAAAATTCATTCGCTTCAATACAAGTCGAATAAAATGATAAAAACCTTGCAAAAATTGAAAAAATACATTTTTTACAAAGTTTGTATCATTTTATTTAAGTTGTATTGAAGAAAATTAATTTTTCATAATTGATATAAGTTACTGTAATAATAGTTCAACTTTTTGCAGAAATATGTCAGAAATATTGAAAATAAATGGAAACTTTGATATTGCATATCTCCATAACTATTGATATTAGGTCACGGTTGCTTGAACATTTTAGACTCACAACATAGTCAGGAATCTACCGGCTAAGTTTCTGCTGCTAGCTCTGGTATAACCTGTATAACGGTCAAGGAAGGTGATAAGTTTCCAGTATCTGCCTCCCCAAACGACGATACTCTTCGTATTTGGTATTAAAACTATCTTTTTTTTTTTAAAGATTATTATAGTTTAAGCATGGAAGAGTATTTAATATTATTTGTTTCATAAGTTGAAATGGATGAAATGAAAAGTGGTAGCTCTGTATGGTAGATCTGAATGGAATGTGGAAGGAAAGCAAGCTGGCGATTTCAGAAGATTTCATTTAATATTAGTTCGATGCATAATTATCCGCCATTTTTATTGCCGATGTTTTTTTTTTATTTGACGATTAATTGACATTTTTGATAATAGAATTCATAAGGGCTATCGTCAGAAAATGCGAAAAAAAAACACTATTTCTCAAATCTTTTGTTGTAACATATTTTATATAGAAAGATTTTAAATTAATATCAGGTTCCATATATCTAAATGTAGATGTCTTCATAATATGAATACAAACTATTGAATAAATCAATAAATCACCAAAATAACGATGTTTTAAAAATGAAAAAAATTGTTACATTTGTGGATCTTATATAAGTGTATGGATACTTTTTTTCAATCATCATCATTCTTGGCACTACAACCCTTGGTGGGTCTTGGCCTCCTCAATAATTTTCCTCCACTCATCTCGGTCTAGTGCCAGCTCTCTCCAGTTTCGAAGCTCTAAGGCAGAGATATCTTTGAGTACGTTGTCACTCCATCTTAGTTTCGGCCTTCCTAAGCTCCTTCGCCCTATTGGCCTTGAGTTCAGCAGGGACTTTGGTGCTTGATGCTCGGATATTCTCTCCACATGACCCAGCCACCGAAGTCTTCCCAGTTTTATAAATTTTGTGACGTTTGGCTTCTTAAATAGAGTATAGAGCTCATTGTTGTAACGTCTGCGCCAAAGTCCATTTTCTAGAACCAGTCCGAAGATAAGCCTCAAAATTTTCCTTTCAAAAACGTCCAGTGCTCGCTCATTCTTCTTAGTTAGTACCCAGCTGCGTACGTGAGCACTGGCCTAATAAGCATTTTGATAATAAGCTTTTTTTCAATAATATGACAAATTAAATAATCTATTACTAATATTGCAAAATCAGTCTGTTAACTTACAGAGCGACAGAATCAACTAACTTTTGCTTACTGAGCGGAAAATAAGGTGAGGAGCCAGTGAGATAAATAAGACGTATGTACCTATATCTGTGTAGTTAAGAATGTTGAACTCCGTATAAGAAACCCAGCTTCAATTTGCATGTTGAACTCCGTACAAGAATCCCAGATTTAATAAATGACAAAAATAATGACGGTTATTTTTCTTCCATCACATGAATTTTTCGTACATATAACATATATTATGCTAACAATAACATTGATGCTGATATTCTAACAGATACCCCATCATCATTTAAAAAGTATTAATTATTTAAACACTTAAGGTGTTTAAATAGTAATAATTATTCCGAATTTGCTAACCAGCTTTTGGCTATGGATCATTCTTTTGATATTAATAAGGGTTTACAAATTTTACATACAAATTATACAGAATCACAATTTGATAAATTGGAAATTTTGGAAATAAGAAAGAGTGTAAATAGTAAATTGAATGTTATAAATAATCAGGTCCTTTTTGCAAATAGTTATCTTTTAAATTTATTTTCTTGTTAAGTAGGTACTTTATATTATCATTTTCCATATACTTTTTAATATTTTGATCTATACTTCGATTTTTAAATATTATTTTTGTTATCCTGACGAAGAAACCATTGGCTTCGAAACATGTTGAATTTTTTTTTCAATAAATAAGTGGTTTTAACAAAGTTAATTTATATCAATTATTAATTATTTATTGATGATAATTCTTTTAGCCATAAAAACCGCAAATTCGTCTTTAAATTTGCGATATTAATGTTACTCTATGTCAATAATAATTGTACCAATTTTATTTTATTTGCTTGTTCGCCACTTACGTACACTTATGTTCGCACTATATACGCCTAATCGCTGTGCAGGGCATGTGCTAGTTCGTACATAATTTGTTATATGTATACAATAAAAATATCAATGTCGTTAAAGCAGACCGAAGACAATATTATTTGGGGTATTGGTTTAAGTTTGAAATAAAAAAATGTATTTTTCTTTATATATTTTATACCTAGTATATATTCTGTTAATATCTCATTAAGCATATACTGAGATATTCTTTATTATTATTATTATAGATTTGCATATATTATATATATTATCGTTTCAAGGGGAGCATTACCTCTCATTAAATGGTATAATTAGTAAGCTTACAATCCTTAATATATTTATTAATTATATTGATGACAGGAGCGACCACTTCCATTTTTTTTTTTAATTTTAAATTTATTAATTTATTTTTTTTTACATTTCAGACCCACAAAACATCACATTGATATTTGTGCATAGGTGCATCAATAGATATATATATATATATATATATATATATATATATATATAGATAAATAAATTGTAGTTACCAGAAATACATTCATATTAATTAATTACAATAGATCTTATAAACTCAAATACAAATCAACAATACAATAAAACAATACAAGAAACAATACCAAATACAGGAAAATTACCAAAATCAAAATAAGTCTCTTTTATTTAGTGACATATTCATTAATTCTGTATTTTGCCCTTTTTTATTAATATCCATTTTGACACGACATGGGATTTTATTAAATATTTTTGGTATGACATATTTTAATGTTCTTTGTCCATATTTATTTATGACCTTCGGTATTCGTAGTCCTTCTTTAACCGTAAATCTGGTACTATGTTTATGAATCAATCTATGCTTAAATGTCCCATCTTCATGATATCGTGTAATTATAACATATAAACAACAACTCAGTATGTGTACAATACGAAGATTAGTTTGGGGATTAATCTGTTTTCTGAAAAGTGCCAGCGTGGGACAAGATTCAAAAGTGTGTTTTAAAATGGTAAAGATTGGCAATTTCCCGTAAAAAAAATTGCATAGAAATGTGAAAAATAAAAAAAAATAACAAAAAATTTGTCTGATTTCACAGCATCCCACCACACCGAACCTCCTCCCAAATAAAACCGATCAATCCTAAAACATCGATAACAATTTAAGATGCGCTACACATTCACACTTTAATTATATTTGGTCAATTTTTTTTCAAACCTGACTATTGCACCGCCGGCGCTCGCGGCATACTGCTCCCAAGGTACGCGGGCGGAAGGCGCATTTTCCTGCGGCTGCCGGAGGCGGCATGCGACGGTGCGGCTGATTTAATATGCCGGCGATATGATGACGCGGTGTTCCCGAAGCGAAGACCTTCTCCGGAATCCCTTGACCAGAGTGACGCTGCAGATTCCCCAGACTTCTTGGGATGTGACGGAGAGAATCGCGTTCTCTACATCGTTCAAACAGTCCATATTGTGAAAATCACAATTGTAATAATTTCTTCGTCCGTCGTAACCTCGTCTAACGTCCATAATTTATTGATAGTTTAAAAAAATATATAAATAAATACTTATTCTTTAGCTGATCTGCAGTTCCTGGTATCCAGGATGTCCGATGTATGCATGCAGAGTGAACTTCTGATGAATGTCAGCAAATCGAAAGTGATGGTATTCGAGAGAGACGAAAGAGTGACTAAGTGTGATGTAATTATAAACAACGAATGCTTAGAACAAGTGAACGAGTTTGTGTATTTGGGAAGTATGTTTAGTAGAGACGGCAAGGCTGAGAATGATATCGAAAGGAGAGTAACTGCGGGAAACAAAGTTAATGGTGCACTAAATGCAATTATGGCCAATAAGAATCTGTCAAAAGAAGCAAGACTAGCGGTACATAATGGCGTTCTAGTGCCAACCCTTATGTATGGAAGTGAAGCCTGGAATTGGCAAAAGAGGAATGAAAGTAGACTGAATGCGGTGGAAATGCGGTCACTAAGACGCTTGTGTAGAAAATCTTTGGTCGATAGAGTGAGAAATGAACAAATTAGAAGTGAATGCAATGCTGCCTGTAGTGTGGTAGACAGAATAAAGAAAGGAGTGCTGAGATGGTTTGATCATGTGGAACGTATGAACGAGGAAAGGATGGTTAAGAAAATATATGAGGCGAGTGTTGAAGGCAACAGGAATAGAGGGCGTCCGCGAAAGACCTGGCACGATCAGGTACTACAAGTATTTGAGGATGGCCCTGTTAAAAGCCGCAACAACCGTAGAACGTACATGAGAAGATGTATGAATGTGTCCGAAGCAAAAATAGTGTGCCAGGATAGAAGAGTGTGGTGTTCAATCCTCTCTGCCTACCCCTGCGGGGAAACGGCGTGATGGTTAGTTAGTTAGTTAGTTATTTGGTTAGTTATTCTTTAGGAACCGACATTTAAAAATACCGTCATTTTTGACGGGTTACAGCTGTTTTTTTTATTATAATTAAAGTACGTCCTTCGCTCTTGTAGTTAGTGAACTAACAAACAGCAATGATAATTTATAAATCTATGATTGCTCATTTTCATTAAAAATTATTTTCTACTTTAGTAACAAAGGACGAGAAAATTTCCAAGGAGAAATAGATACTCTGAAATTAAAAAAAAAGTTAAATTTAATTTGACCCAACTCAAAAACAATGATTTTGGAATATAAAACTGGTTGTAACCCTAAAAAATGACGGAACTTTTATATGCCGGTTCCTAAAGAATAAATATTTACTTATTTATAGCCGACACACATGACATAGTAATACCGACTTTTATCAAGATATTTTGAACTTTTTTTTTTATATATTTCCCCTGCCGGCACTTAATAAAAGTACTATAATGCTGATTATGCTGGGGGAACATGAAATGGTTTACGTTTTTGCTAAGCCCTAGTATATATTTAGATTATCTTTTTGGCGGTCCGCGGAGAGGCGGCGGCAGCAACATGCGTTAGGCGACCGGCTCGGGTTTGCTGGCCCTGGGTCCAAACCCCATCTCCAACCGTTTGATTTGGTTTTTTTAGCTGTGAATTCGAACTAAATTACCGACATTACGTAAAGTTACGAACAGACGGACAGACAACGTAATTATTGTGTTTGATCGTTAATCATAGAATGCTAAAATACTTCAAATATAAAATAACATGTACCTAATACAGATATTCTTAGATGATATAAGAAAGTCAAACGAAATAAGAATACCAAATAGAAAGAAAAGAAATACACAAAAATGTTTATATTACTAAAGACTATAGGAATACAATATTATATCAGAGAATGTAAAAAAAAGGAACCCATAAAAACCAAGTTTTTATTATACTCCCTTTCTTTGTAAAATATAACAACAATTAAAGACGAATTAAAACATATAACATAACACTAAACTTACAGAAATTTAATATATTTCTAAAATGTCTGATGTTTTGAGCTTTGATAAGACACTTCATGCTTTGAAGATTAAATTCTAAAAACATTTGTCAGTCAATTTAGATTTTCGACATTCGTAGTGAAATACCTATTATGAATACCGACGGAGTAATTCAAATTTAGAAAATATTCCGCGACGTTATCGGGCCGCTATGCTAGTAATCAAACTTTTCTAATGATTCCAATTTGAAAAAAGCAATAAAATTTATAAAAATCCGAAATTATACTATAATTATTAATTTTTTTAACGAAAATATGATAGATCTTCTTGATCGTTGCCACAAGTCTACTTGCCATGTTTCAACTCGATTGGATCACGGGAAAAGTGTTAAAAATTGATCCAAAGTTTTTTCACCTGGCAAGCCGGTAAGCCGGCAAGCAAGCAGACGCCACGAGTTAAAAGAAAGGAAGTAAAAAAAGAGAAATATTATCATAACCATGAAAGAATGCAGATATCACATCACAGAATAAAAAACAGAATCATTATGTAAAATTAAATATATACCATAAAACATATTATTAACTAAATAAAATATATCAATAAATAATATCAAAGTTGATAACATCGGCTTCTCTCCTTTTAGATGTTACTAGCTGTGCCCGCGCGGCTTCGCACACGTAGTTTTTAGTACACTGTTTGGATCGTCATAGAACTTTCGTGAACCTTCTAAAAAATTCTCCTTCCAGAACTTTCAAGAAATTTGTCGAATATACAGGAACCTTCTAGACACACAGACACATTCCGCCACTCAGTTTAGAACCTTATAGAACTTTCGGGAATTTTTCAGAACCTTCTCCTTCCAGAATTTTCTAGAACAGATTTTTCCGGAACCTTCTAGACTCACCGACACAGTCGGCGCGCCCATTTTGGAACAATCTGAAACATTTGCGGCCTTCCCGTAACAAAACAATGTGCTAGAAGGCACATTTTCATCACCCACTCCCACCCACGCGCAGCCACCCCCACCAAACTCGCACATTTTCAATGGGACACCAAGGGCTATCCACCACCATAACTACTGGTGGGTGGTTGTGGAGAAAACTTGGCGGATAGGGAAACACGGAAAAAAAATATATATATATATTGATTATCCAAGTTTGTAATTTATGATGAATTCTAGACTAAATTTTTTGTCAGTTTTGCAACACTTTTGCGGTGATACTGTGTCATGTATAACGTGCTGATTTATTATGAATGTCTTAATTGCGTCTTTCAATGTGTTTTTATCCATTTTTTACATTTTACTCTATCAGGCTTCATAAAGACCTGTGGTGGTCCGCTGAGACTCTAGCTCCTCCAGCTTGCGAAGCAACCAACCGCCGCTTGAGGTGAATATCAATTTCGCCACCAATGAGTAGCCGACGAGGGCGACGATGTACCGGCCGCCCGCGAGCCGATATCCGGGCGCGCGCCAGTACCACCACTCTTTCGCTGACCGCCGCAGCCTACACCGCGTTTCCTATTGTACTCCGCAATCCATTATTGTAGGCGTCCTCATTAATAAATTGATCGTGTAAATTATGAGTATGTCTTGCCATCCTGTATCTCTTTCTATCCTGCGCCTACTTGTTACACATATACTAGTCAATATTAGCGTGCCGTCAGCTACGCACATATACGTGCTCAACGAGAGAATGGTTTTTACGGATAGCTGTATTTGTAAAAAACACACCCATTCATCTCACGATAACAGTAATCCGTTAAATATCTATTGACAGTCTGTTGTTAAAAAAAACTTGTTAAAAAAAAAGAGTAGCTTGTTGGTCTTGTGGTTAGGATTCTCGCCTCGTGTTCGAATCTCACTCCAGACAAGCAAGTTAGTCCCATTTTTAGCTTAATTTGAAAATAGTAAGAATATTGATGCGACACGAATTCCGTGTTCGCATCTCTATTTTTTAAAAAAAAAAAAAAACATTAAAAATAAAAAGACACTAAAGTACAGAAAAAATCTAGTTTGACAATGAACATGCCCTTACAATGTAAATGGCGGCCCTCGAAGCTCAATGGACATGACACTGACTTCTCGCACCAAGGGTTCTGGGTTCGGTTCCCGGTGAGGTCACTATTGATCAGTGTGATTTTCACTCAAAACTGGGTGTTTTGTGATGCGTTTCGCTTCTGTGATTGAGCCTCTTGACCAATTGATACGTTAAATTAAAAAAAACTGACAATGATGGCAGTTTTACAATAATCAACAACCGCAAAATTAAATATTTAACGTGACATGATAACGCATTCTTCCAGCAAGAGTATGTTACATGTTCGTATCCAGGAGATAAATAATTCTCTAACTAACTAACTAACTAACTAACTAACTAACTAACCATCACGCCGTTTCCCTGCAGGGGTAGGCAGAGAGGATTGAACGCCACACTCTTCTATCCTGGCACACCACTTTTGCTTCGGCCACATTCATACATCTTCTCATACACGTTCTACGGTTGTTGCGGCTTTGAACAGGGCCATCCTCAAATGATCACCTGATCGTGCCAGGTCTTTCGCGGACGCCCTCTATTCCTGTTGCCTTCAACATTCGCCTCATATATTTTCTTAACCGTCCTTTCCTCGTTCATACGTTCCACATGACCAAACCATCTCAGCACTCCTTTCTTTATTCTATCTACCACACTCCAGCCAGCATTGCATTCACTTCTAATTTGTTCATTCCTCACTCTATCGACCAAAATAATTCTCTGTTTAAAAAAATAATTCTCTGTTTTCGTTAATTGAATATAGCAGGTTTCGTTTTTATACCCACCTGGTTTTGAGGTGGAGATCGGAGTACGTAATATCCTCATAGATTCTTGTGAAGGATTGCGGCTTGGAATTTCTTCTGGCGCGAAGTATGTCCGACGCTCCTCAACAAGTAATGCTAATGGCTCGGGACATTAGTGCCAGGGACTGCGGCCCGATGCTGTGCGGAGATAACTGGAATTATCACCTCTGAAATAAACTATTGTGAACGTTACAGATCACAGCTTCCACTAATACTGCTCTAAATAATGTAGGTTTTTAGCATGACTGTATTTCAGCTTTTGGATCAAGCAATGATATCTAAATCTAGAACTAAATTGGTATCTGGTTTAGTTGTAAGACTCTCCTAGTGATATTAGTTCAAGGTTCGAGACATGTCCCAATAAATCACTAAGACAACGCAGTTTTCATGGCACAAGCTAGAGTTTAGTTAGTTAGTGACTAGTTCAAATTTCTCCATGATTGTAATAATTTTATTTGACTTGTGTCAAATCAAATGAATTTTAATATTCTATTTAAATTAATTTCACGATAGTAAAATTTTTACATAAGATAAGTCAGTAAATAATAAATAAAAAAATGCAAATCTTGATGTCGCTTATCTCCTTAACTGTTGGCACTTCACCCATAGTGTAAAGAATATTTTATATCCGAAATTGAGTGAAGAAGATTCCCCCGAATTTTTTGATACTAAACACACTGTACATGCAGAGAAATTGGTGTAAAAATGTGTACTGTCGATAAACAATAAACAAGGTCAACTTTTCAAATTTGACCCACCCTATAAAATGTGGTGCCAGGGACGACTGTTTGTATTGGACACTAGTGATGGGTCCGCTCTGTACTCACTACTACAATGTAGTACTATATTACATTGAAGTGCACACTTCGCACGTTTTGAAGTGTAGTGCACACTACAAACTACAAACACCAAAGTTATTGAAAGTATAAACTTCAAATAGTACACTTCATTTCAAAGCGAACAGTACATACACTTCAAAGTCATCGAAAGTATAAGAAACATACTTTAAATAGTGCATTTTTTACGTGAAATTTTTGTGAAGTTGATGTAGATATATGAAGAAATCTCTGGAAACTGTAACAACCCCCCCCCCCCATGGTTTGAAAAATTTTTGGAATCGAATGAAGAAATCTGGCTGGCGACCATTTTTTTTTAGGCCGCCAAATGCTACTTTGGAGAAAATATCGTCACTTATCTTTATTTTTCTCGTTGACCTTTTTTTTAGCTATTTGGCGAGCTAAAAAATATGTACTTCACTAGTACTAGTCACTTCATTAATATTACAATTACTTCATTACTTCACTTCATTAATATTACAATTACTTCATTACTTCACTTTATTTCGTAGTACTAACTACAATTGTAGTGTACACTTTGTAGTCTTCAAACTGGTGAACGTGTGTGTGTTGTAGTCTTCATTTTGAAATGTAGTTCTTTCCTTCGCTATTGGACACGCCGATAGTAATCATGCTAATACACCAATTTCGTAACAACTATGGATCCGAGATAGATTGTCTACGACCTGCCTTAGCAGCAACACCCAACTTGTCTGACTCATCACCCATCAGAGAGAAGTTACCTGGAAAAACAGGTGGCGACTGGAATGTCTTGTAGTGGATGGCCGGAAAAGAAAAGGTGATATCCTGCTCGGTATATCCAATAATGGTAACATATCCCTCGATAGATATTGCTTCATCCTACCTCAAAGCGCTATTGGAAGTAGGCCGAGCACATCAGTAGACGATGTAACGGCTTATTGCATGTTGCTCCACTAAAAGACCTGGAATCCAAAGGCCATGAACAGCCGCAGAAATATCAGCAGGATTTCAATGCGATGGACTAATTGATGATCGAGAGATGAACAAGGTTAGTCATGCAGTGAACTTCAACAGGCTGATAAATAAAAAGTTGAATAAGATATAAATGAAATTAAAGATAAACCAACATTTAAATCGACAAAAATTCTACAACTTCAATTTCTCAGTGTTTTTTCAATTTTCTCAGTGTTCAGTGTACAATTTCTCTAATGAGTAATGAGACATCCATAAAAGTATCAGATCTTGTCTCTTACAACTCAAAGAAAGATGCTGAAAATCAGGACCCTGGAAAAGGGGGTACATTTTGGCTGAACAACCTGCGTTAAGGTAAAATCCGCAGTATACAATGTGATGATTGCTAACATGACAGTCAACGTCCATTGAACTGGCAAGGCACTAGAAGAAAAATTACGGCTTCTAGAATGAGTTTGAAAACTGTTTGAAGCTTTTAAACGTACTTTCATTGTGATATACATAATCCTAATTATAATATTTTCGTTTTCTGTCTGTCCGTCCGTCCGCGTAACTTCATGTAACGTCCGTAACTTTTTTATAGTAAAATTTTTTTTAATTTTTTTTTGATTTTTCAAAAAAAATATTTTTTTGAACAATTTTATTTTTTGAAATAGTTTTTTCCAATTTTTTTTTTGATTTTTTTAAAATAAAATTAATATATAAGTACTTATTCCTTAGGAACCGACATGATAATATTTTCAAGAAAAAAGTACTACTCCAGTGAGAATTTACTCAACAAACAGAACAACAAACGCGAGAGTAGACCGAAGTCAAAGTAGGAATCCTACTAAACTATTTGGAGAGTGTTATATAATATGACTGAAGAGAAACGCGAGAGAATAAATACTAGGCAAAGCGTGAATACAGAATAAAATAATAAATGTGGGGTGTAAAAACAAAGGCAGCAATATCCAAAAAAATATTAATGCAATCATCGAGGATTACTAATTTATTATGTACTGAATTCAAGATTTTATAGGGAAATAAAGCCTATAAATTTATAGAAAACATGATTTTGGAAGGGATAGATACATAGAAATACGAATTCAGTACACTTTCCATTTATCCATTGTTGCTTTCTCTCGAAACAATAGTAGTGATAAATATAATTCATTGTGTGTGCATTAAAAAGTTAAACTTATTGTAAATTAAAATAATCATCCTTCACCACAAAGTAACTGCCATATCAAAATTACTGTAGACAAAACATCACACAAATACCAAGGCCAAAGAAAATTATATAGGTATTAGCGAAGGGAAAAACTACATTTCAAAATGAAGACTACAACACACACACGTTCACCAGTTTGAAGACTACAAAGTGTACACTACAATTGCAGTAAAAACTACTTGAAGTGAAGTAATTGTAGTACTACGAAATGAAGTGAAGTAATGAAATGAAGTAATTGTAGTTTTAATGAAGTGAAGTGTAATGAAATGAAGTAATGAAATAATGTAGTACTAGTGAGTTAATATTTTTTTCCCAAATAAAATTTTGGCGAGCTAAGAAAAAAAAAAGTCAACGAGAAAAATATTTAAGATAAATGACAATATTTTCTCCAATGTAACATTTGGCGACCTAAAAAAAAAAGGTCGCGCCAGCCAGATTTCTTCATTCGATCCCAAAATTTTTCAAACCATGGGGGGGGGGGTGGTGTTACAGTTTCCAGAGATTTCTTCATATCTACATCAACTTCCCAAAAATTTCACGTAAAAAATGCACTATTTAAAGTATGTTTCGATCACTTTGAAGTATATGTACTTTGTAGTGTTCGCTTTGAAATGAAGTGTACTATTTGAAGTTTAAACTTTCAATAACTTTGGTGTTTGTAGTTTGTAGTGTGCACTACACTTCAAAATGTGCGAAGTGTGCACATCAATGTAATGTAGTACTACATTGTAGTAGTGATTACAGAGCGGACCCATCACTAATAGGTATCCCCAATGATAATACGCCAACTTCATTTCTGTCGGTTACGTAGCGGCCAGCATACTCACCCGCAGGGCCTAGCAGATACCAATCGGCTTAAAGCCCATTGCATTATTGCTAGTTATTATTTTACTGTGGCTTACACTCGACGCGAAAATAAAATTATTTTTAAAATAACAAAATCAGCATATACGAATAAATCCCGTTATTTTCAATCTTAATAAAGAAATTAATTAACTTCACAACGTTTATCCTAGCGAACAAAAATATCATAACCACAATACCTATTTCGGAGACTATAATTTGTTTCCATCAAGTCGACAACGTTCAAAAATATCTTCTCAATTTGATACTTAGTAATACTTCAATTAATTTCACGCTATAATCAGAGGGAACAACTTATAAACAAGACCCAAATGAGACTGTATTTTTTTCTTTTCAATTTAATATCGACTATTAATTTTTGAAATTTTAATCAGAAGACCCGGAATGGCGTCGCATTTTTTCGTCTTCTTTTTTTTCAAACACCCGCCAGAGTTGCAGCGTCATCGACAGGATCAAATATATACTGGATTTTTTTCTCACGTGGCCATTACACTGATAGAGAAAAATGTCTGTTTGAATTTTGAATCGCGTGCATTTCGGAAATTAAAATAGAGAAGTTAAATTATTGCGTAACTTTATAAAAACAAGTACCTCATCAAATAAATTAGAGATGGGACACGGGTGCAATGAGATCAAACGTATAACTTGAAATTCGTTGCCACTTTTATGTAAAAACTGGTTGTTACCCGTCAAAAATGACGGGATAATGGTTCGCGTGTTTGCTAAGTCTTATTTATAGGATCTTTTTGGCGGTCGCGGATATCGCAAAATCGATAGCGTCCTGCGCCAGCATTCACAGTCGTTTAATTTGTTTTTTTAGCCGTGAATTCGAACGAAATTACGGACGTTACACGAAGTTCGGACGGAGAGACGGACGGCAGACAACGAAATTATTATGTTTGATATGTGAGATTCCATTGAGTGAATTTTGCTACATTTTTTGTAGATATTATATTACTAGCTGCAACACTTCAAAAATGACGGAATATTGGTTCGCGTCTTTACTAAGTATATATTTATAGCATCTTTTTGGCGCTCCACGGAGAGGCGGCCTTAGCAACATGCGTTGATCGGCCGGTTCTGGCTCGGTGGCCCGGGGTTCAAGCCTCATCTCCGGCCGTTTAATTTAATTTTTTAGCCGTGAATTCGAACAAAATTACGGACGTTACACGAAGTTACGGGGACAGACAGACTGACAGATGGACGGACGGACAGACAACGAAATTATTATGTTAGTTTGATTTAACATTATTCGTAGTGGCTTAGTGTTTTTAAATAGAAATTAATGTTTTCCTCCAACCACAAAGTTATATCTATAAACATGAAAAATAAGATGAACTTATTATTCTGGGATATGTTTTTTACGAAATTATTTTTACATAGTTTTCACATATTTTCACTTAAAACAATGATTTTTTCTTTTATACATAATATATTATATAATATATGTAGTGAACGCAAAAGGCTTTCAGCTCATGAAGTATAGGACTCGCCAAATACTCTATTCAATATGAAATAAAAAAATAAAATGATTCCATAGATATTTAAGCAAATTATTCATAATTCATATTGCATTTTAATATTTTTAACTAAACGATAGGTAGAGACACCTGAGCGAGAGGTATTTGAGGATATTCACGGGCTGTGTATTATATTGATGGCAGTTTGATTAGGGTTGGTGGAGATGGCTTCGAGATAACCTCCAGGGACCCCAGCGCTATCTTGGTCCATCCGAGCCTATCACCCGAGTGTCTGCCAAGATGTCTGCCTCGGATGGTTCATGATTCAACGGCGTAACCAATATGCCGCTAAATTACCAGCATTCCAATACTACTTATACCACATTTAGAGTCCGACCCCAACTCTGAGAGATTTAATACCAGCGAAGTACACTCCGTGATTGATTAAACTATAATAAGATTGATTAAAATCAAATCGCCTTTAAAATGAAATTCTCCGAAAAAATGAAAATGTGGATAAAGGTGGATTACTTGATAAATCTAAATCGTGTTAAATATTTTATATAAACATCGTTCATAAAAAAAATGTATAAAAAAGTAACCCATAAAAACCAAGTTTTTATTATACTCCCTTTCTTTTTAAAATATAACAACAATTAAAGACGAATTAAAAAATATAACATAACACCAAACTTACAGTAATTTTATATATTTCTAAAATGTCAGATGTTTTGAGCTTTGATAAGACACTTCATGCTTTGAAGATTAAATTCTAAAAACATTTGGCAGTCAATTTAGATTTTCGACATTCGTAGTGAAGTACCTATTATGCGTACCGACGGAGTAATTCAAATTTAGAAAATATTCCGCGACGTTATCGGGCCGCCGTAATCAAACTTTTTTAATGATTCCAATTTGAAAAAACCAAGAAAATTTCTAAAAATCCGAAATTATACTATAATTTTTAATTTTTGTAACGATAATTTGATAGATCTTCTTGATCGTCGCCACGAGTCTACTTGCCAAGTTTCAGCTCGATTAGATCACGGGAAAAGGGTCAAAAATTGATCCAAAGTTTTTGTTGACGGCAAGCCAGCAATCAAGCAGACGCCACGAGTTAATATAAAGGGAGTAAAAAAGGTTTTTGGCATCAATTAAAAGGAATCAACAATGAAGAGGGACCCACCACACACCCAAGGTCGTTTTATGAGCAATAGTTCTCATATCGGCCTTACACTTTCGCCACCCAATTAGGCATTTTTTTGTGCTAAAGCGGACATCCTCCCGCGCTACTTATGTGTGAATGCAAGCGGCGCGCGGAGGCGTCCATACAAAACTGCTGCACTGTCATCAAAAGCAAACCATACAATACAAAACAATAGAATGTTTACAACTACTTTACCTACAAATATTAAAGTAGGAACGGATTGTGTATTAATAATAAATGAATAATATAAGTAAAAATAAAATATTATATTTCTAAATCCCAGTATGTTCCGCTTATTCTCAGGATAAGAACAATTTTTGAGACAAAATAAGCGAGACGTACCTACTTATTTATGTACCTACGCATAATGTTTATATGAAAAATGTCAATATTTCTTTAGTAGTAATTTGGCGTTAATTTCATATTAAATATATATTTTTAATTCTGATAATATAATAATTAAATATAATAATATTTATATTTAATAAATAATAATTTAATATTTGCACACGTTAAACGAAGAAATTACGCGTAAGAAATAAACCTATTTACACAAACTTTTAAATTAATGTAAGAACCTACTTATTTTATACAAAATAACTAATTATTTATATTATTTTATATTTGTAATGATAATCACTTCAAAATTGACAAAGTGTACAATGTTATATAATAGCGGTCAACATATGATTGTCAAAATGACGCAAACCATTGGAAATAGACCTGATAATATGAACACACAAAATAATGATCAACAAAATACACGAAATCATGCTTCACCCAAACGCAGAAATATAAAAACAAATAATTATAAAAAATATTTAGCACCAATAGCGTAATCAGGAAAAACGTGTTGTGTAAATTTTTTTTTATAGCATAGTAAAGAATATATCCAACTTATTTACCATGTTGCTATTACACAGACCACACATTCGTGGAAGGGGATTAAAGTCCAAGAAATTGCTATGGTAGATATTGTAGTCTGAGGCTTGGATCGATATTTATCGATATTCTCATCGAAAGATATCGATCATGTCGGAAGCCGCAGACAGCACAGCCCTATACCTTTTTTTTGGGAGAATATTCTGGAAGCATTCGCAAATATCTATAAATAGAGGGAGAGACGCGATTTTTAACACTCTCCTCGTAGACCTCGTTCATCCAGTGTTTTATAACTAGTCTTAAGTTTTTATTAAAAAGTATTGTTAAAAATCTGTGTATTCGTAATTAAATAAATCTTGTAAGTATATTCCAAATTCTTCTTTTTATTCTCTGCTTCCCGAATTATGTATATATATTCCAATATTTAGATACCCCAGTATTTAAATATTGGTGGTGATCCCTTAAATAAAATAAAGAGAAACAATATTCTCCCCCCACCCACAATATCAAGTCCGATATTACTTCTAATTTTATGGCTTACGTGGGAGGTACTCATCTTATTACTTATTCTACATCTTTCAAAGATCTCTCTTGTCTTAGGTGGATCTAATTAATCGCGTCATCAGATGGTGTGGGCATGGGGGTCGTGGATAAATCGACCAGTTTCCATGGTGAGGTTTGTCACTTGGCTCCGAGGAATGCGGGGCAATGGTCTCACGGTGATTTGAAAACATCCTGAAGATTGAGACAAATCAAGTTTGACGATTCAAATTAGTCGCGACTTCAGGGGACGTCAAGGCGTGATAACACTTATTTAATTAAACCCGATACCAAAACATAGGTATATTGTTTTAGAGTAATATATTAAACCATCACTATCCTACTCAGTATTAAGAAATAAAATAAAATTTATTCACCAAAAAAGTCAAGTTCACTGTTTTTAAATGTTTATTTTATTTTTATTTTTATTTTTTAATTTAAAGACTATCGACAGGTCAGAATGACCCTAATGGATAGTCATTTAGGACAAGGTGATTAGTACAGTTACAGTTTACGATGATACATTGAAATAAAACATTATACAATATAAGTATACTACAGTAAGTGATTACAAGATGAACGATGAACAACTAAGTCAGAAAATGTGTACCCGCGCTTTGTGGCTATAAAATTTTTGCTTAGGTTGATTTCCGAAGAGTCCGTCTTACACGCTCATACTATTATCGGTCAGGAGCGATATAATTTCTCTCTTAAGCTGAGGTTGTGTCATGTGAAATATGTCAATGTTGGGGTTACATGACGTTACCTCGTTGTACTGGTTTAGCATTCTAGGTAGAGGAGAGAAATAACCTATGTTGGTGTTGTAGACCTTTGTGTGGAATAGTGTTTGGGATCTCAGAGACCGGGCAGGTATATTAATATCTATTTGCGAGAGTATTGAGGGCGAGTCTAGTTTGTTGTTTACTATTTTGTGGAGTGTCATAAGGTCTGTGATTTTTCGTCTTTTTTCTAATGAGATTATATGGAAATTTTCGAGTCTTTCGTCGTATGTATCGAGCAATTCATTTCATTCATTTAGGCGAAGCTATGGACCGATTTTAAAAATTGAATTGTAACGCGATTTCACTTAATAAATTTTCATTTTATTTGTCGGTTTCCGTTGAATTCACTTACTCTACCTGTTTTATATTCAAATACCTTACAGAGTTAAGTATCCCAAGTATCCCATGCAAAAATCGTTACACGTATGAATGTTATAAAAAGTAATCCAATCCCGAACCAAAATGAATTTCGGGATTTGTTTTTAATGATTCCGAAATAAGAAAACACTTGCTCTATAATTCTACATTTTCAAAAATGCCAGAAAGAACAAATATAATTCAAAAATGACTCAAATCATACTAGTTCAAGATCCAAAATACAATTGGAATGAGAAACAAATGTATTATTACATCGGCGAAGAACTTTCGAAGCATCGATTATTCCATAATTTAGTCTTGATCTAATTTTGGTACCTCGAAATTCATCCAAAATATTAATCTAGTGCTGGATTTTTTCTGTACTGCATCGAAATGCTTCACAAAAGCACTCAGGCTTGAGAAAATATTTTTCAAAAGATATATTGTGACCAGGAATCGAACCCATAACCCATATTATTGTAAGCCAGTGTTAAGCTCACTGGACCGGGTTTCTGCATTAGATTCCCTAATCACGAAAGTGCATTAATTTTTTATCATTAAAATTATACTTTTTTGAATGAACATAAGTGCATTTACGGGTCCATTTATGCGCCATATAAAATTATCTGATAATTGTTTACAAATTATCCAACATTTGACCAGCCCTGTTCGACGTCGTATTTCTGTCCTGACGCATACTAATGGCTCGCGAGTTAAGACGCAGAGCACATTTTTTACGCGGTGTCATGGAGTCCGTCAAAAAACCTTTCGGAGCTCCGTCAAAGCCTTCGTGGTCCGCGCCCATTGTTGAGCGGGGCACTGAATGTTGGAAGGCTGCCTGACAATACGCCGACCTGCGGATATCTATGGGTTCGTGGGGTACCTACTGCCTACCCAGTATTGCCAGAACGTTTGTGATAAGTTTTAAATTAATAATTGTACACTACTTCTTTACCTCGTACATGTCAGTATTGGACATGTTATAGAAGCCTCAATCAGATGAGACACGGATCGCAATGAACCTCCAATATTATCAGCTCTGGGTGGCCGTCAATCCAGTCAAATTCAACGCATTCATTCACTATAGCGGCACCCTTCGTGGTCTTCTACGGCCAAAAATTGTAGAGAAAGATATTCTCACTTTCAATGCTGTCAATTTGAAGTATAATGTTCCCGAAAAATTAATAAAATCTCATGGATTATCAATTTTACTAATTAAATGTAATATTCTTTCTTAAGGCCCCGAGGTACACGATACAGCCCCTGAGTCCTTCTCAATAATTAAGCCAAAATTATTTATTTTAACAATTGGACGACAGATTGCTCCATTTACAATTTATGATATATCTTATATTGAAAAAATCTTCTGTCTGATGCTTTTAATGTTTTCATTCAATACATCGAGATGATCGGTCAGCTCGATTTAAAGATGCACACGACGCTTTATGACGTTGTTAGACGCTTATTGGACTAAATAAGAGGAATGAGCGAGCACTGGACGTTTTTGTATCTTTGGACCGGTTCCAGAAAATGTACTTTGGCCTAGACATTACAAAAATGAGCTCTAAACGTCACCATATGTATAAAACTGGAAAGACTTCGATGGCTGGATCATGTGGAAAGAATGACCGAGCATCAAGCACCAACGTCCCTGCTGAACTCAAGACCGATAGGGCGAAGGAGCTGAGAAAGGCCAAAATTAAGATGGAGCGACATCGTCCTCAAAGACATATCTGTCTTCTCAACTGAGAGTGCTGGCAGAAAACCGAGATGAGAGGAGGAAGACTCTTGAGGAGGCCAAGACCCACCAGGGGTTGAAGCCTATTTATTACCGTTCTGCATTTTGAGATATGGAATAACGAGTGACAAGGAATACGAAATAATTATTTGGTTCGAACAGCCCATAATTCTCTCGAAGTTCGGAGAGTCAATCATGTTACTTTCGATTTTGACTCCTAGAATCACTAGGCCTTCCCGTCTTCGCGACCCGAGGCTGCTGTATTTAGATTACTTGTAGACTGCTCTTTCTCCTACGTTACCTATAGCAAGCTTTTTAATTTCGGCAAATTTATTCTACATACGTATTTATTTTCTCGACATTCTCATAAATTTCTAACTTCCAGTACCTTTCAATTTCGGGTAGCAGCTCCTTCAAAAAAAATTTTTTTAATTATTAGAAATGTGGCAATGTGTTTTTTATTTTTATTTATTTATTTGTACAGAGTATTCACAAGTTCTCAGTTACAATAAATCAACAAAACAACGTAATCTTGAAATATTCTATTGTCTATCTTGTTATGTTACCTATTTAAATGTTCCAAAGAATCGAAACCTGACAAATAAGGAAACGTATATGTATAATTTAGATAATCATTTTATAACACATCCTTTTTAAAATAATTATTATAAATTGTTAACTATCTGTAGGCACACAAATGATTACAAACTAAGTTAAACGCTCTTGTTATGAAAACATGACTAACTTTTTAGTATCCTGGAATGGGACTCGAATTCTTGATCGCAAGATCACTAAACGAGTGTCTTAACTACTAGATCAAATATTTTATACAATATTCGATATTCGTTTTAAATTCATTAATAAATTAATAATAAATAGGTTTGCGAATAACATTTTTTTGATTATTTTGTAACTGTTGAAAAACAGTGAAATTGTTATATACCTATTTTATGAATTGCATATATAAATTATTCGTAACTTCGCACGCTTAAACATTAATTATGACGCGGCTGAATGGTAACAATTTCTGCTGGCGAGAGATAGTTTTGTGTTCAAATCTCGGTAGTAACTAAATATTGTTGCGATGGACAGATTTTTTTCTGTATATATCTAAATGATGTATACAATTTATTATAAAATCACAGGACAATGGTATAAAATGTCAACTTCAAAATAAAAAAATTATATAAGAAAAAAAATGTATTCTTTTAATTACACAAAAAATAGTTTAAATGATTACAATGCTTAGGTAATAACAAACTTCTTGAATATTCGAACTGTATTAATTTGTTGAATACAAAATAAAATATTTCAAAATATTGCATTAGATGATTGACATACACCGATTTTTTTTAAATAATTACGACATAATGATACAAATTATGATTTTTTAAATTAACAGAATAACAACGTGGCCTTAAAAAATATCCTACATAAAATTTTATTTCAAGTGCACAGATGACGTAAAAATAAGAAGCAAAAACATCTGCCAGTGATGGATAACACGAGTGACATTGAAGATGCCGGATTTTAATATCAGCGTTTTGCTATGACGCTTATAGAGACTTTGACTCTTGTGACCCGTGCAGCCTCCCAGAAATACAATACGAAGAAATCAACACTTGTTCATTTTTAACGTGTCACAAATTAATCTCCGACAGATATTTTTTGGAATTATTTTAATGCAAACTTTGACACAGCCTTGAAATTTTCTGACACGTTTTCTTACCCAGAGACATACTTTTAAAGCTGTCAACGCGAACCTCATTAATTGTATTAATTTTTTTGACATTTCAAAGCCAACTAAATAGAGGTTTTATATTAAATAAATAATAAGCCAAGTCCCAAGGTCCACCGTATTTTTCTTAATGTTTGTTATGGAATTGGGATTACGTAGCCCGTGGTTTTGAAGAATACAGGGTGTCTCATAGCTAGTAGCAAAAGCTTTGGTGGATTTCTGCCTTGATAATGAGTTGAAAATATTAAAGCAACCATGGCCTAATATCAATAGTGAAGATATATAATATCAAAGTTTGTATTTTTCTTAATCTTTCTGACTTATATTTTGCAAAAAGTTGATCAACTTGTATCGATTATGATGATTGCAGTAACTTATATCGATTATGAAAATTCATTCGCTTCTATATAATTCAAATTAAATTAAAAAGAAACAATAAAAAAATGCGAGGTTTTGATCATTTTATTCGACTTGTATTAAAGCGAATGACTTTTTCATAATCGATATAAGTTCATATACCATTTAGTTTATCATATATATCATATAGTTTATTATTATTAATAGTGTAGATAGTTCATTTTTATTAGATTTTTATAACCTCAACATACAGAATTTTTCATAACCGATATAAAGTACTGAAATATAACTCATATACCTACTGTTGATAGTTCAACTTTTTGAAAACATAAGTCAGAAATATTGAAAAAAAATGCAAACCTTGATATTGCATATCTTCATAACTATTGATTTTAGATGGTGGTTGTTTTGATATGTTTGACTCATTGTCAAGGCAGGAATCCACATGTGTAGTTTTTGCCACTAGCAATGATACACCCTGCATATACCATTCTACTGCAGTTAGTAGGTACATTGAAACATTAGTTTTACAAAAACATATAGGTATTTTGATAAAAAGAAAATTATATATCCGACAGAATAAAATAAAAAACACATTGAAAATGAAGAAATATCACAAGCTGAAACTTTACATAGACTTTACATTAATGGCCTTATGTGTGGACACTTTTAATAAATTAGTTGTATGCGGTATTCATTCATGCATTTTAAAATCGGCTTTTATTGATAATCAGCAAGGTTTATAAAAAATAAAAAGGGATGGAAAAATAATATACAGAATTCTATTATTGTTCCTCATATGAACTACTACAACAGGATTTTATTTTTGGCTAGAAAAGGTGTAGTGCGAAAATTGCCAGTACTGCAAAATAGAGCTATGCGATCAACGTTGAGTAGAAATACATAGGTATACTAACATCAGTACGTACATTATTTGAAAGAACTCAATGTGATGTTTTTCAATAAGATGGTGCAATGTTTTGGTATTAAATTTATAAATGTTCACGCGAAGATTTTAATAGAAAAATTGAGACAAATCAACACAAGCAGAAACTTCATACAATACTAAGAGATGCAATAAAAATGCCAGGAAGAAGTTTTTGAAAAGCAATTTTTGAAATATCAAAGATCAACAAAAAATTCGAGAGGAAATAACTAAGTCACAAAAATATCCAAATCATCATACATAATAATTTCAGTGTCCGTCTGTATGTCTGTGTGTCCCCGTAACTTCGTGGGACGTCCGTAATTTCGTTCGAATTCACGGCTAAAAAATGAAATTAATCGCCCGGAGGTGGGGCTTGAAACCCGGGTCCGCTAACCCGAACAGGCCGCTCAACGCATGTTGCTATCGCCGACTCTCCGTGAAGCGTCGAAAACATACTATAAATATATACCTACTAGAGCTTAGCAAAGACGCGAACCAATGTTCCGTCATTTTTTACGGGTTACAGATAGTTTAAAATAAAGCTTCAAATATATGTATTGTCTAAGTTAGATCGGATAAAAATTAAAGAATTTTTATTATAACGAATAATATAAAATTGGGTACAAAAAATTAATTCGTTACCTCTACGTGAGTTTAATTATATTTTTATGTTTTACGACTTCAGTTTCGAGAGTAACATATCGCTCATGGACGGGTGAAGTATTAAATCTACCACTTTAAATGATCATCATGAATAATCTCTACAATGTTAACGCCAAATCCATCAATAATATATTTTTTATAAGTTAATGATATTATGTTGCATATACGTGTATTTACTTATGCACTATTAATATTAAAAAAATAATAATAATGAAGTCCTTGATGAAGAATTCGGATGGTAAAATGCTGAATACATTTGGAAATGATTCATAACCCTAATCTCAAAATTGCTAGAAAAACTTGATAGTCTCAAGTTTTTTACATATTTCTCTGGAAAGTAGAAATATGGGCGTTAAAATTAAGTGATAGAAAGAAACTTGAAATGTGTGGAGATGAATAATACTTGGACAGCAACACACACTAATGTCATAATTTTGAAACAATTAATGATTCAAGATACCCGTAGACTTTCCACGATATGTTTATCAGTTTTAACAATTGTAAAAGTTGAAAACAGTAAGTAAATTTGTGTATTTTTAAAAATAAACTTAAACTAATTTAAAAATTAAATGTTAACATGATGTGTGTACAGCAGACACCTTAGCCCTGATGATGGACCCTGCAACCGCCAGAAATATTGTAGAAACACGGCAGAATATCCCAGAAATCTCAATCCAGAAGATTCTGAACGGCCGTAAAAACCTACGAATATTTATAAAATAAGTATATAAAAATCCATTTAAAAAAAACACTCCTATTTCTTTTCAAGAGAGAATATGCTCGTTGGGAGCAAAAAAATATGAACGCGACCAATATACTGAGTTTCGGCAGGTACCTACCTCGCCGCTGTTTGCCGCAATACTTCGCATCTATTTCCGCTCAGTAACTCAATCAATCAAGTATCTGTCCATTTCTCACGTTCAGCGCCGACTCGACGCTCGTAGGCGGCTCGGACATGTGTAGCAGAAGTCTCAGAGACGTTCTTTCGCCGCTCTTTTTATTACATCGGGTTATTTTTCACTCCGTCATTTGCGCGGTTTAATGGCTTTTTGTCTCAATCAGTTCACCGCCTCCAAAGCCCACCTGGGGCGAGGATCCCGCAAAAAATACGCCCGTTTAACGTTGGACGCAATCTTTACTAGTATCTTCCGCGGGCGAAGCGACCATCTTCTAGCTTAATGTAACATTTTGTAACCACGCTGTCTGTATTATATTTTAGGTTATCTAATAAAAGCACAATACAGAAATATTTCATCGGTTACTGCCAAAATTGGTTAATCCCTAAAACGTAATAAATAGTAATCGTAATTTTAAAGAAAGGGATAGAATCAGAAATACTAAAATAAGAGAATGTCTCGATGTGGGACCCTTACTGACGTTTATCGAGAAATCACGGTTACGGTGGCTGGGACATATCTTGCGAATGCCGGCGGAGATACTGCCAAAGTGGATATTCTAGGCAAGACCAGAAGGCAGACGACCAAGGGACCGTCCTAGGAGGAGCTGGTGGAAACAGGACTGCTGCAAAGCGAGGTTGCAACTTAAATGGGCTGACGTGGAAAGCGAAGCCCGAGACAGGAAAAGATGGAACCTTTTATGCGGTGCAGGGACCCCGACCCAATAGGGTAAGGGGTAGAAGAATAAAAATTTTATAGTTTGAGAGTCTCTCTAAAATCAGACTTATTGTTTACTTACATTTGGGCCGTAAGGAATACACAACGAGTTTGGATTATTCATTGCTTTGATTAATTTTATAACCAAAGCAATGCAATGCATGTTTTTGCTAACCTTTCCCTGTCTGATTTTAGAAAATACTGGACGATACTGTCTTGAAAAATCGAGGTATAAGTCGCAACAAACTGATCGTACCGTAGTACTTGTATATCTCGAGAAAAATGTCGAGTTCAAAGTCATCGTCTGCAAATTTTTGAACATCGGACTTGCAATTTTATTTTTAATTTATTTGAGACATTTCTTATTTTGTATGCGCGGGAAAAAAAATGCCAAGGCTGTGTATTAGACAGATTAATGATGACACGGCGTTGCAGATTAAATGGCACATACCTACACAGATAAAAGTAAAATTATATAATTCTTTCTACATATAAAAATCAATAAATTAAATACAAAGATTCTTTTAACTAATTTATGGTAAAAAAATTAACATATTAGGTTTATCTTTAATTATTTAATTTGACGTTTAATTGATATTTATCGTAATGCGCATCTACAACCATACACATTTTTGCCACAATATGTTGACCACTTCCCACACTTCAAGAAAGCTGTCGAGTCATTTTGCGGTCTCAACGATCTTTTCAGCGAAGGGACGATTGGCAAAAGGGCATACCGATAGTAGTTAGTTAATTTCAAAGCTGGTAATACCAGCTTAAGCGACATCTAAGGAAAGGGTCGATCTTCATATTTCGATAACCAGGCCCTTCTGGCTGCTGTGGAAGACGAAGAGTCGGGATACTGGACACTCTTCGCCCACTGAATCGACCATCTTCAAAGTCACCAGCTTCAACCATCTTCCATCGGCGTTGGCGATTACTTCGCCCCCGGCTGATAATTGTAGATACATAATATGTTTTGATCAACCTGAGAAACCTGGTAAAAAAACTGATAGAACCTTGTAAAAAACCTAAACAGATAAAAAAACAAAAACCGTTAGATTTTTCGTTAATTTTTTTATTGTACTTGAATCTTATTCAACTACTGAAATTCCTCCTTAAGAAGTACATTTGTTGCGGGTCCATATAATTAAAGAGACCCACTTTTCTAGAGGATCTATTACTTCTAGATATTGGGAAAGTGTTAAAAAAAACTCCACACTGAACGTCACGAACCAATACCTCCGAGACTTATTGCTTCGTAGAATTATTTACCAATCAACTGTATTTACCTACAGTTTGAAACATAGACTATTAACAAAGAAGACGACTAACAACGTAAGAGGGATGGAAAGACGTATATTGGAAATCATACAAAGATACAGGAAAATAATCGCACAGATAAGATAAAAACGAAATTACTTGTGGGGTATAAAAAGCAAAGGCAGCAATATCCAAAAAAAAATTTTTTAATTTTTAAATTGTGGATGAGGCGAGAGTTGTATGTCAGGACAGAAGAGTGTGGCGCTCTATCCTCTCTGCCTACCCTCGCGGAGAAACGGGACTGCATTCAATTATTTATTTTTTATAATTGAATGCAGTCATTCATGCCTTTGATATAGTTGAGTAAGCCAAAAAATAAAGTTTGAGCATCCATATCATATAAATGCTCGGGAAATCGTTAGACAAATGCAATCACTCAGGTTTATCAACCTGAGGGGAACCTAAGAGACCACCTTAAAACCGGTGGACTCATCAAAATTCATGGCAGCGATTAACAAAGGACATAGAGTAATTAGACATTTGGAGGCCTTCATCCAGCGGCAGACAGAAATTGATCGATGATGATGACCGTCATTTTAATTAATCACAAAAACCTACATAATCCCGTCTGCACGTGTCTCCGGCATATTTTAAAATCATTAGAATTACAAGAAATGTTGAGAATTCGCGAAATGATGTTCTCTATATAAAAGGCGATATTACCGCTAGGCAGTTCAAGTCATTGTGACAGTTATGCGATTACCAGACAAAGCGGGCGATGAATGTGCGTAGCGACCAACGAAGTAGATTACGAGAGAACCTACCAGGCATTCGGATATTAGTGCAATATAAAGTGTTCCAAACAAGAGGACGATTCTCAAGAGTGTGAAATTAGTCCGAATTACATTATATTGCTCCAGTCAATTTTGTGTTGAATTGTCAATGTCAAATCAAGTGTTTCAATTGTCTCCCACCGCCGTCACGAATTCATGACAGAGAATGATATTTTCAATTAAATCTTCTATCTTAAGAACCGATCGATATCGAAATTTATCGAAGGTCCGACTCATCAAGAAAAGTGATACCTAGTACTGCCACGAAAATCCCTACCCAACCGCAAGTCAGACTTGGGTGTGTTAACATATTATATATCAGTCTAAATATTAACAAATGTTTCAAAGTAACGCCGCACATCAGACATTGATGAAATGTTATTAATTACGGTGATATATTCCGCACTTTTCACCAATGTATCGCATTCGCTCGGCCACCCAAGTCATCTCACTGTATTATATCACATGGTGTTTCAAAAAGTATTTATCTCATCTTAAGTCCACGTTGTACATAGAAGGCCTATGCGGTGCTACCATACTCGTCTGCCTTCCAGTTGCTTAAATATATTATATTTTTATATTATTCATTGAGCCAACTGGGGTACGACAAACGTCTCTCGTCTTAACACTAGGTTTACGGCACCCGTCAAATTGACGGATTAGCGATTTGCTTTGTAAATTTTACTAAACAGGCAGAATTTTTTTCTGATTAGTACAAATATATTTACAGTTTTTTTTATTCGGATTCCTCTTACTTTAGAAAATCTTTATACCTTTATGTGCTTTATACCTATCTCTACGGACACCCGTCAAATTGACGGATTTGGTAATTTAAAGAATATCCCTTTTGAATTCGTCCCATTTGTGAAATTATTACTTTTGAAACAACATAATCATATTTCTACAATTTGTGTGAAGCAACAAAGGAAGAAAGTCATCGATGTTTTTGTTACAAACACAAAATTACAAGAACCAAAGAAAACAGTTTAAAAAATCATTTAATACGAAAAAACGAAGTACTTATGTGCATCCGTCAATTTGACGGGTGCCGTAGAGATAGGTATATAAAAATGCCCGTAAACCTAGTGTTAAAGATGTCCATTATTTTATCCTCCACTACTATCGCTTATATCCTTCACACACCAAATTTGATCAAAATAAACGTATATTATAGATGTCTCATAGAGACGAAGCTATATTTTAACATTGAATTAGGGGCTTACGTAGGGCTTACGACCTACCGTAAATCTGGCTTTTAATTTACACAACTTTCCTGGCGTATTCTAGTGTGATGTTAATAATTCGGAAGAATGTCATATACACGTATAAAGGATATTGCTTTAAAAACTCCAATCAAAATATAGATACCTCATTATCAATAGTGACATCTGTTTTGGATTATGGGAGAGAAAAAGCTTTGGACTGCAGATGGCGGTAATAAAAATACAACTCATATACGAAACAAGTTGTGTAACTCAAAAGCCAGCCGTAGGATAGGTCGTAAGCTCCACGAACACCCAAAACGTCTTCCATACCTACTTTCCCATATAAAAATATAATTTTGTCTCTACGAGACATCTATAATATATCTTGATTCTGTCTTTCATTATCACTTACATCTTGAAAGATTAATGATTTTTTCTATTTAAAAAAGGGAACATTGTTATTTCATCACAGTGCTAAAAAATGCGTTATATGTTAAATATTTTGTTAGCAAAAGTAGAGGAATTTGGTTATGTTAAGTGAATTATTAAATGGGTTACATTTAACTAATCGATACCTACGTATACTTGCAGGATCTAATTGTTGTGGATTTATTGAATACAAAGTAAATTTTCTTAAAAAAAAAAAAATATAATATAATTATATATATATATATATATTATAATTTACTTTCCTTTTTAAATCTGTGGGACTAAAATTTTCATTTTTTGTAATAGATTAAATAGTGGCGGTGTGTATCTATCTACTATAATGTAGAAACCAGAAGTACTAGAACGGTTTAATTAATAAACTATGTTCGGAAATATTTGTAAAATTGTAAATCATCAATGATTTTCACTAGGAAGAAATCTATCGATCGAGAAGATTTACTCGTCACTGAGATTCTATCACCAAATATTATATAGCTTTGCCAATCTAGCTGCAATGAACCATATAGAAATGACCAAATAAAATCTAAACCTATTTATTTTCCGTGTGAAGCATTTATTTGTTTCCCATTAAAATCGACCATTATTTTATTACAATGTTTCTCAAAAACATTTGAGTCAAACACGCTACAAAGCTAATGAATTTTCAGTCCATTTTATTATCAGAAAACAAACGATTTTGTAATTTTTATGAAATCATATTTTATTGAATAAAATGTGATTTCCTTTTTAATGAATTTTACGTCAAAAAGAAGCTTAGTTTATTTACGATATGTCATCAATTGTGCATTATGATTAAATTATTTTCGTATTACAAGAAAAATTACTAGTATATTATGATTGCGTGGGTTTTCCCTCACCACGGTACTTAATTTGTAGAGGCAGTCTGATGAAAACACCCCATAGACACAGCGAATCTGTTCCTAATGGATTCCGAGTAAGGTGATCTGACGCTAATGGGGTTATATTTGTAAGGACAAAAGATGTAATGGCGTCGATGAGTATTAGGAGTAATTTTTCATATCGTCATATCGATGACGCCTCGGTGGTCCAGTCAATGGAAGGCCCGCTTAATATCTCTCCCTTTCGGAGGCTGCATCAATACAGACCAAACTATATGAGGAATGATTGATTCGCGCCGCAATTAGTTGTAGGGAATCATTTGACTCGTTGGAAATAAATTATCGGTATATTTCTTTTGTAATTTAAACGGTTTAAATATTCTTCCTTCTTGGAATGTAAAGAATGATTTAAAAAATATCCCAGAGCATACCTCTATGAGTTTGACGCGTAATTACATATTCGACTTTTTATAAAGTTATGTTTAAGTAACATTTATCAAATCAGAACTCTTAATCATAACTCGTGCTCGAAGCAAAACTTTTTCCCTAAGCATATATTTTGAAAACAAACTGAAATACGATATATATCTCGTAATATTCCTATCACAATAATTAACATATAATTCAGATTTTAATATTTCATAACATTTTGCGCGATAAATATTTAATATCAATTTTTTTCCCAAATATATCAAACTTAATAATTTCGTTGTCTGTCCGTCCGTCTGTCTGTTCCCGTAACTCGTGTAACGTTCGTAATTTCATTTGAATTCACGGCTAAAAAAACAAATTAAACGGGATGGGACCCCGGGCCGCCAAAAAGATGCTATTAATATATAAATAAATATATAAGTAATAAATAAATAATAAAAAATAAGGCTTAACAAAGACGCGAACCAATGCTTCGTCATTTTTTTACGGGTTGCACCTAGTGTTTAAATAAAAGTTATGCTTCTTGTTCTCACTGCACGCCCCTGCTCTTTCGATTTTTTTTCACACCACATTATGCGCAACCACTTCGAGAAAGTGTGCAAGTGTTGAGTAATTTTGCGATTTCAACGATGTTTTCAGCGAAGGAACGAATAGCAAAAGGGCATGTCGAAAGTGGTCTCTTCGCTTCTAATCTGGTGTTACCAACTTATCAACCGTATATAATGCAAAATTCCCAAAAAATTTTCAATTTCAATCATAATTAATAGTAATCTTAAATGGTTATTTAAGTGAAATAAATGTTGCTGTTTCTTTGGTACCCCCGTGATATTATTTTTTGCATATATACATGTTTTATGATTGATTAATCTGTTTCATGAAAATTGTTCATTTCCCGTCATTATTGACGGGTTATTCTCAGTGGTCTAAATTTTGTCTAATTAAGATTACTGTTACAGGAAGAGCTTCAAAATTTTAAATATCGTAAATTATTTCGTGATCGGATTTACAAAAATATTAATTGTGAATGTCGCTTATAAAAAAATATCCATATACCTGTAAATACATAAATCCCGGACAATTTACAGTAGCGTGCGTTTCCGCCATGTCCATCGCTCGTTAATACCGCTTAATTCAATTATGGTCCTTTGCCTGCATTGTTTGCGTGACCACTACGGGTCAAACTCGCGAAGCAAACTCAATCTTCAATAAAGCACCGCTAAAATAGTTAATGTGCTGGATTGATTATCGGATAGCTGTGAAAACAGGATTTTATGAGCCTTGGAGTCAACGTAAAAGTGCGCCATGTCCTGAGACCTGTCCTCCTATTGCCATTCTTAGAGCTGACTGTTTAAGGACTCAATTTGCTTGATAGGTGATACGTGACATATGATACGTTTAATGTGAATTCATCATATCCGATGAAAAATAGCTGAATGTGTTAAACAATATAGTTTGATAAAATAAAATGCATTTTATGTGAATTGAAAATATTTTATCAGTTAATTAAAATTTTATTAAGTAAGATTTTTTATTTATTTACAATTAATTATTATGTATATTTGGTGACACTGTGGATGAATAAAAAAAATATAGTTTAAATAGAAGAAGGTTAAACAGTAGTAAAAAAGGTGTAGTAATTAGGACTCTCACCTAGTGATCCACCGATCGATGGTTCAAGCCCCTTTCCGGGAGACTAGCAAGTTATTTATATGTTCATATAACAGGTGGTTAGCTTAGTCTGAAAATATTAGGTTGGTGCAAAATAATCGGCTATTTTTCAAAAATTATATTGTAACGTAATTAAAAACGAAAACAAACTCAAAATATATCATTTACAATTATCATTCGGAGTCGTAGTCACCGTCATCTTTAATTAGTGCCTCCTATGTAGCTACTATTTTTTTATCCTAGATAAAGACATATTTTGTAAAATCAAAGCAATCAATTGATTGTTTAATTAATTAATTATTTTTATATGATAATATTATTATATTATAGTGAAGTATTGCATTTTATATCAACACGTCTTAGAATAGTATTTTCAGTAATATATTTTTCTCTCACGAGTAAGGTAGGTAGATACGATTCCCACCGAGAAATATGGGCATGGCTTGACTTTATCAAAAACACCTGTTTAGACATTTGGAAGTGATGACGAGCCAGCTTCCGGTCAGTGAGAGATGGGCGGTGGGATGGTGAACTTCCGGTATGGCGAAAGCAACATGGCGGAACGGCCCCCTCCCAGCGGCAACTTCCCCGTCCCACGTGCCCGAGATTCGTTTCCGCTTCCGGGACCGTCGGACGAGACTGGACTTGGGCGGTGGCAATGACACTATATTAATGCGTGCGTTTAGAAATATTCTATGGTACAGTTGTAACGTGGGGTTAGCTCCCACTCAATTTCTCACAAAAAAATTATATTCAATTATATCATATTTTAAATGCAATTAAATCTTTACACATTTTGATAAACTGATCGTTCAGAAATACAACCAAAATTGCGAAATTGCGAAATTTCCATATCAACGATATTTCAGACCTGAAAAATTGCTTCATTTTATACTTGTATACCTTTATATATAATAATATTGCAAAGTAAACGGTTACCTTAAATTAATAAAAAATATTTTTTTAATCAGTTAGTATATACTCATTTTTCTTACAATCAATTTTTTAAAAGATAAAATAATAAATAAATTTTATTTTGATAAAATACACGGCAATAAAGTTTTTTAAAATAAACATTACAAATGTAAAGTAAAAAGAATTAAAATGTTGGTTTACAAAATATAAAAAACAATAATACAGCGCAAAAATAAACAGTTCATAGAAAAATACAGTTAGTCCACAAATATTTAGGGATTATAAAGTTTGTAGTACAAGCAAAATCAGACAGTGCATCCTAATAATTATTATATTGCAGAATATTTATAAATTAAAAGTCAGAAAAAACAAAATTACATGTAGAAAAAATAAAACACAATAGAAGTCCCCCGAACAATTGAAAAACAACTTTTAAAACTGTAAATTGAAAATGAATATTAAATCTTAGTAAGAAATTATTCAGTCAATAAACATTTAAAATTAAGAAATTCATCTGAAAATACATCTGACAGAAAAGAATATACAATAACATGCCTGTGTAATGGAATAAGATCGCTCGCATTTCCGGACGATAGCCTTCATAGATCCGAGGTTTTCATTACTTAGTAAAGAATCTGCTTATATTATTTGGTGTTTGAAAAACCATCAGTAAGTTTTGTCATCCAGGAAAAAATTTTGCTGTTCAAAAACTACAGCCATGAAACTAGATTCCCTTGTGATCCGTTTTAATTGATTGAAACACGATGAGATAAATCTGTGTACATTGCACACGAGTTGATAATTTATTCTAGGCATAAACTCAGAAAATGTTAACTATCCCCTTATCTCACGATAATAATATTGTTATGAAATCCTGAGCCGAAATAGATGTGATGTAGGTATTTATATAAATAAGTATGTATGTACGTGTAAAATGTCTGAGAGAAATATCAAGACTATACATAGTTTTTGGTTGTATTCTCTATACATAGTCTTGATTTCTCACAATTTTTTTTTTTGAATATTTGAAGTATCTGAGCGCTTCACAGTTCAGAGGTTTAGCTTCTTATAATATACAATAATATTTATTTTATTTACGTACTCTTATAGGATCACACAACATTAATTAATTATTTGAATTAATTAAAATAAAAATTAAATAGCATGTCCCCAAACAGCAATTGTATGCTGGTATAAGGGGACAGAAAATAAAGTAAAATAAGCGGGTACACATATTAAATATCAGCACATTGATTCGTTAAATAGTTTTCTCCTCCCCAACACGAGTCCCTTCAGCTGTTATTATTGAATAGTTCTACACTAATTATTATTAATATAATTATTAATGTCTTTATGGAATTGGGGATTTGATTATAGAAATCGATTGCAGATAGAAATGAATTGCAGAACATATCCGTCGAATGTCATCACGTGAAATTTGACGAAGTGTACAATGTTATATAATAGTTCAAGACATGTTATCCTGAGAATAGGGTATGTATTTTGTTAACGATTTTATTGAATTAATTAAGTATAAATTACAGAAGTCTCACAGAGACGAAGCTATTTATATATGTAAAAAGTGAATGGAAGTTTTTTATTCGGTGGCTCAGGGCTTACAACCTATATGAGCTGGCTTAAGTGATCAATCTACCCACACAATGCAACGTTCACCAATTTCATCGTAAGAACATCCACAAATTATCAATTTTTTTAAAGTTTTATATATTCGAAATGGCTATGTTCGAATCAAGAACACTTCATATATTGCACTGGTCTCTGTTAGAGTCATCTGTTGTTATTTTTACTCATTAACAAGTTACATGAAACCTCTATATTTTATTATTCTGAGTGGAGTTTTTTTAGCAATATTCCTTATTAACGTATATATGATATACCTTCGAATTATTACATATCTACTAGAGTACGCCTGAAAATCAATATTTTCAATATATAACTCTTATCGTGCACCAGCATACTATATTTCAACAATATATTTATGAAAGTATGTTCTAATAACACAGTTACTGGATTTGGGATCAAATCTGTATGAAATTTTAATTGTTTGAATTATTATCATTATTCAAAGACATGGTCCCAATGTCTTTCGTGGCAGTCCCAAGTCGGGCTTAAAACCGAGTACAAAAAATAAAATTCTTAAATACCTACTAAACAAATAGAATATCATTAATTGAAGATTTCTTGCATTAAAATTTGTCTTATTCACGCGCCTTCCATGCTTGTTACACCAGACCAAATGACACGTCCATTATCGGACGTCCAGAGTCCAGTCCGCCCCGGGAGCGGCATAGGCGCTCGGAAATGAGGGTCTGGAATGAAACGGAATCGCAGGGTGGCGATTGCTAGAGAAAGAAAAATTTTATGTTTTAACAATTTATCTTAAAAATATTTAACCCTTCGCATGTCTGCAAGTCATTTATGTGTGCAAGAATAATTGTAAAAAACTTGAAATATAATAAGTAACTAACTAAGGCTCGGTTGCGCCACCAGAAGTAAATTTGGTTCGAGTAACATTGACCCGAGTAACTTTTTTTACCCTCACCCGAGAGTAAACTCGATTTCGGGTTGCACAAACGTCTTTTTTACCATTGTCAAACCAATAATAAGGCTAATAGGGTGCCAAGCGGAATAAACCTCAAATACCGCATTTGTCTATGGAATTTGATTTATTTCAGTTTTTCACCACTGGCAATACGTACTTTTGCGGTTCAAAACCAGTTCAAAAAAACCACTTTATTCCATGAAACAAACCAAACAAACGTCGAACCATCGCTAAGATAACGCGAAATTAAAAGATTCATTTTAATGTTTACAAATTTCAATACGAAAATGACAGCGACAATATTCAAATGACAAGTACCTATATAAACAAATGTCACATTTTCAAATCAGCTGTGAGAGGATGGCAATTTTTTTTACCAACGTTTTTACCTTTACCCACCTATCTTGGAGAGTAAAATAAAGTTACTCATGTATGTACTTCGGCGAGTTAAATATTTTTACCATAGATGGCGCAACCTGTTTTAGTAAAAAAAGTTACTAGAGTAACTTTTTTTACCTTTACTTTAGATGGCGCAACCGGGCCTAAGCATCATTCGTTTATTACGCATGCTTTTTGGTTGTAGAAGCTTTTAACAGTGCCGTCTCCAATATTTGCTTTATCTTATCATGCCAGGTCTTTCGCGGACGCCATCTGTTCCTGTTGCCTTCAACACTTGCCTCTAATATTTTCTTTAACATTCTCTCCTCGCTCATATCTTCCACGTGACCAAACCGTCTCATTATGTCGTTATTCTATTCTTTGTTACAGAATCAACGTACAGGATGAGTCATAGCCAGTGGCAAAAACTTTACAGGTGAATTTTCGCATTGATAATGAGTCGAAAATATTCAAACAACCATGACCTAATATGAATAGTTATGGAGATATGCAATATCAAAGTTGGCATTTTTTTTCAATATTCCTGACTTATTTTCTACAAAAAGTTGAACCATTATTACAGTAATTTATATGGATTATGAAAAATTCATTTATTTTTTATTTAAAAATGAGAAAAAAATTCAAATTATATAATGCCCGGGACACAAAGGTCATTCTTCATTTTTCTGCCCTACGTGATATTGTATTTGATTTTTATAATTTAATTTAATTATAGATCTTCAAAATGGAATATCAAATAGACAAAAGTGAGCGCGTTTGACAACTTCTCTTCGAATGGCGAATTCTTCTTTAAGCATCGAAAAACTTGTAGAACGTTGGAAAGAAATTGTAAATTGTAAAGGACATTTTTTTTAAATAGAGATGCGAACACGGAATACGCATCACATCAATATTCTTACTATTTTCAAACTAAGCTAAACGCTTGTGCTATGAAAATAGGACTAACCGGCTAGTCTGGAGTTAGGTTTGAACCCGCGGCCTTTAGATGACGAGGCGAGAGTCCTAGCCACAAGACCAACAAGCTACTTTACCTACTTCTACATTATTGACTAACTTGTTGTATTTTGTTGTCTTCTTCTCCTCTTAATTTGAAAATGAATACATCTAACATTACGAGATATATATTTTATTTTAATTTATTTCGTATTCGAACGCAGCTTTTATATATTTCTTTAGGCCCACTTGAGGTAATTTTATTATGAAAATGGCGGTATACAAATAATTAATTTAACAATATTTTCAGGCTTGTTCTAGTGTGTTTGAAAAAATAATTCGGAAGAATATCATATAAACATTAAAAAGAATATTTATTTAATTATTAATTCATTTTTACGTCCAAGGGGCTTTTACAGGAAATAATGTGAATATACAATAGGTGTAATAAAATAGTGCGATTATACATGGTAACTTAATTTTTTTAACTAAAATGCAATAAAACAAAATAAGAAACAAATACATTTTAAAAAAAAGGGTTAAGTAATTAATTCATTATTGCTTAGATAATACTCTACATTAAAAATATAAAAATATGTATAACTTTTAGACTACGGATGTGTTTAGCATAGTCTCTTCAAGTATATGAAGGATTATAATTTGGAACATATATACCTATGGATGTTCTTACGATGGAATTGGTGAACGTTGCATTGTGTAGAGTGATCACTTAAGCCAGTTCATTCAGGTTGTAATCCCTGGGAAGCGTAAAAAAAGACTTCCATATACGTTTCTCACATTTTTAGCTTCATCTCTGTGAGACTTTTATCTTAATTGAATAATTAATTATTTTATTTATATTAACAGGTGGAGAAACAATATGGCCGGTAGTCGGGATACCACCCTTCCTTTCACCGTTTTCTCTACCTCATTCCACTCTATTCTACCCCACTCCCCTCTACCTCAGACACTAGGTACGTACCAAACTATGAATATTAATAAAAAATTATTTAATCTGGTACCTTTACATTTATAATAATAAACCTCACATGTTTCACAAAACATTCATTATCTCTTTACTACTAAAAATTGTTGGACATTGAATTTAATTATAAATAAAAACACAACCTTAGAATGAAATTATCACAGCGTGAGATGTAAACCTCCTCAAAGATCTAAAAAAAAACTAAAACTATTAATTTAGTTCCGAAAAATCATTTCACAAATAACAAAATAAAACCGATCATATTTGAATCCATTTGACGCCATTAGGAGATATAAAAAAACTTGTTTTCGAAAACGAAAATCATTAAATAAAACACCTTAAATCCGTCTGATTAAAAAAAATTATCACCAATTTATGCGGTGTTGGCCGATAAAGATAATTTCTCTGGAGCGCCCCCATAAGGCGACACATTTATTCGGTCCTGTTTAATTGCGCCCATCACAGATGGCAGTGCCGCTCATCCGAGACGCATGATTTAACAACCGAATCGCTGCCAGAGCCGCATTAAAACCAAAAACGCCCCCAAAAACGTTAACAATAATAAAAAAAATAAGGAAATATAATACTGTATTAGTTGATAGCTTATGATTTCATTATTTTAGTATAGTTTTGTAGCTTGTAATATCGGTTAATATCAGCTTTCATTTATTAAAAAAAAAAATGTAATACACACTCGTCTAATTTTTGTTTATCATTCAATCTGTCTTATTAGCTGAACTTCTAAGCTAAATACAGTTTAAAGTCGTTGGGATAATAATGTTTTGTCGATATTTTTTTTTTTGTATTTTGAGTTTCTTAATTTTTTCTTATTATTAATCCTTTATAATGTATTGATTATATAAATTTTAGTGTATAGCAGTCGAAATAATGATTTATTTATATGATTATAAAATTCTGAGATGCAATTATTTTTACGCAACGTCGATGTTGATTTAAGTTATTGTTTTCACGATTCTCGGGTTTTCTTAATTTATAAATAATTATTTAAGGAATATTACGATTAAACCTAACTGTATACCAATGAATACAATGAAAATTGAATAAGTCGTTATGATGTAACGAAATGGAAAGGAAAAGATCTTCCTTCCCGCTCTTACGCACTGTCCGAATCCATTGTAATATGTCATCTATCGAAGGATCGAGAATGGCCTATAGCAATCTAGAGTTGTCTACAATAATCTGAAAACACCTGGAACAACCTAGAAGCGATGAGAAATTTCTCCTAAACCCTAGAAAGGAATAGAATAATCTAGGAAGTTCAAAAAACTAGCGTTTGGGTATAAATAGCGAGACCACGCCGCCGCGCGGGACGTTTGTTTTGACAGTTCATTCAGTTAGTTCACGTCGGGAGGCTAGGTGTGCCCAGTCGTGAATTTTGGAGCGATAGATACTAGCAACATAATCGGGCGTGTACTACCTAAGAGGCGAAATAAATAAATGCGACTTCTATATGGGAGAATTGAATTATTTACGAGCGATAATAAAGTGTTTATATAAGAGCTATATAAAGCGAAATAGAGTAATTTAAAGAATAACTTTAATTTTAATTCGTAAAGTTACTTTTTCCATTTAATAAATAATTAATCACTAATTAGTATTTTTCATTTGTCTCCAAAGCCACGACCCGTGACAATTATTTTATAAACTAAATTACATAATCGAGAATAAAGTTAGTGAAGCCTTTTTTAGTTACTTACAATAATTTAATTTTTTTTTAAATAAAATAGATATGCCATCACGGAACAATATTCATACTATTTTGAAAATAAGCTAAATGCTTGTGCTGTGAAAATAAGACTGACTTGCTGGTGTCCTGGAATGGAGCTCGACCATCAACTACCAGATCACTAGGCGAGCGTCATGACCATTACACCAACAATCTACTCTTATACAGGGTTATTTGTAATACATTAATAACCTCGCAGGACTATATTCCTGCCTTGATTATGAGTCGAAAATGTTCAAGCTATTATGACCTAATATCAATAGTTATGGAGATATGCGACATCAAAGTTTGCATTTTTTTTTCAATATTTCTGACTTATTTTTTATAAAACGTTGGACTATCATTACAGTAACTCATATCGATTACGAAAAAACCAATTGGAATGTTTTCCAATTGGAATTCGAAGGTATTTATTTTTTTATTTGACTTGAATTAAAGGGAATAAATTTTTCATATTCGATATATGTTACTTTAATGATAGTCCAACGTTTTACAAAAAATAAGTCAGAAATATTGAAAAAAAAATGCAAACTTTGATGTCGCCTATCTCCTGAACTATTGATATTAGGTCATAATAGCCTGAACATTTTCGTCTCATAATCAAGGCAGGAATATAGTCCTGCGAGGTTATTAATGTTTTACAAATAACCCTGTATAAAAGCTAAATAAAATTAACTAATTACTACGTGGTTTCTGCTGGTTAGGCCGTAAGTAGAAAGGTAGAAAGCCACACCCTTCTGTCTCACTCTAGTCTCACTCTTTTACTTTCTATGCACGCTCTTCAGTTGATGAAGCTAAAGAAGATCATGTCAAAGATCAAAGAAAAAATAATAATGTGACTGGAAAAGTTGTAAAGAATTGTATTGTAAAAATTCTGAATTGATAGTTAATGCAAAAGTTTAAAAAGAAATAGCTTATTTTTAAATTTCTATATTATAAGTTCATAAACGTTATTTTTTATCTAGAATATCATTTGCAAAGCATTTGAAAATATATTTAAAAAATACTATCTCAAATATTTTATAATTGTAATGTAGTCGAGTAGGTACAATATATTAAATAAGATTTTATTTTATTTAAATGTGAAATTATCAATATTTTAAATTATTTCGTATTTGGAATATTAAATAAACATAGATACCTATATCCCGTCAATAGTGACAGAAAAATGACAGTTTTCAAAACCTAAGTTTATTTAAAAATTAAAGAAACCATAGCTAAATAACATGCAATATTTTAATTGATGCAAGAACTTGAATTATTACCTATTTATCAACTTTTCTATAAATTACATTTTTTTCATCCATCTTTGAATGGTACTCTTTAATCAATTTAATTCTTTCGTTATTTCGTTAATTTATTTGAAATAATATTTATTTTTTTAATTATTTACGTAAATTCATGTCAAATACGCCTTCAATAATTTATGATTCAGATTATTTGATGATACACAATATAATATATATCACGAATTTACAAATTATGAGAGAAAAAATATTATAAGTTGCAACACAATTGCAAGCACAGCCCTGAACCGCGTCGCCCAAATCCCCCCCTGATCATAACCTCACCTGTTCCAATCCCGGCAATCCAATTTGAATGTATCCTCAATTCGTCTGACGTTTAGTGCCGTAAATAATGCCGGGATGGGCGATAAAACGCCTGCGCCGTGTCTTTGCGCTGATTGGTGCATATTTATTTATCGGGCGCATGCGCGATGCAGCCCGCCAGAACTGTCACATCGAGTGACAAAGGGCATCTTTCGAGAGCGCTTTTTCTGCCGCTTTGTTGGGCCTGATGGGCCCGGATCAATTCTTCGATCGGCGGTTCGATCGGACGGCATCTCAACCCTGGAGAGACCGCGAAATGATTTTGTTTATTGATTTTTGATTTCATAAAGCGAATCATGCATTAGACATGAAACGTAAGGGTAAAACAAAACCATTTGGACCAATGATATAATAAACTGTAATACGTTACAAGCGTGAAATCTTGGCAACTCAAAAGTAAGGTAATTGCCTTACTTGCATTCGTTATCGAACAGACCTTCGCGGAAAAAGAAACAGAGTATCGTACACTATTTTTTATTTTTTTTTTATTTTTTTTTTATTTATTAGAGACACTAACAGGATAATGGGTACATGACACTCAGATAATAAACATTATAGTGAAGACTATGCCCATTATCCCAATTACAAGTGTCTTCGGCACGCTCTAGTAATATGTATTTTTGTAATTAATTATATTTCACATGTACATTTACGTATATTATATATTTGTGTTTGAGTGTAGTGCGATTAGTATTTAATGGATCTATAGGTTCATGTCGTCGTTTAGAAAATGGATGTTGTGTATGAGTGAGTTTTTGAACGAAGATAACGTGTCTGCAAGAATATCAGCATCAATGTTAGGGTCAGCACAATACAAATTATATGTGCGACACAACCTTGTAATGGGAGAAAAGTAACCGACATTATTAGTGTGCTGACTTATTCTGAAGAACTCCGGGTTTCTTATACGGGGTTTAACATGCAAATTTATATCAGATAGACAGAGAGACTATTGTAAGAATGAGTATGTTATTTTAGTCACTGTGACTTTAAATTACCTGATTTTTCTGTCTACACGCAGAGTGTTTGTGTGCCGTGTTTTTTTGTCTCTTTCAATGCAAAATTTGCTACATATGAAAGCCGGCTAGTACGGGAATAACGTGTCTATATTACAATACGTCAATGATTTGGACAGTATATTTATTTTTCGAATCTCATCATTACGTATGAAGAATTTCGAAATCGCAAAGTAACGGTGATTTCTAAAGATTCCTCGACTTAATTTCATTTAGCATTTCTTTGTCAATCGACACGATTCTTGGATATTTTAAATTATTTAGGTAGGAACGACTTTAAATTGTGACTTAAAATAAAACAAATAAAAAGTAACTAAATGTGATATAATGTTTATTTTACTTTTTTATTTATTAACAAACAGTTCGTCGACAGATCGCTATTGACCCTGATAGATTGTCCTAGAATGACATTAGAGTACAAAGTATAAATATTTTATGACTACACAATACATTTTTGATAAAAAGTGATGTTTTTACCATGGTTAATAATTTATTAATAATGTTTTCATGATAAATAAGTTACAAATACTATAATATAATAAAGTAATAATAAATCATTTATTTGGGACTACGGAAATTATAAACCCGTTAAAAACCGTAAACCTGTGTAAAATCGCGGGTTTACGGTTATATTAATGTGAGACGTATTCCGTGTTCGCATCTCTATTTAAAAAAAAATCCTTCGGGTTACGACAGACAAACGGACGTTTGAAATTAAGATGGTTGATATTCAGAAAAAAATTTAGAGTGTCGCAGATCAACGAACGTTGAGTATGTGTATTTGGTAAGCATATTTACTTAAAACAGCAAGGTTGAGAGTGATATCGAAAGGACTAACTGCAGGAAATGATGCTCAAAATGCATGAATATCTTCAGGAGTGGTTTTTGTAGAGAGAAATTTCGAATTTTGACAGTATAATTAATAATAAATATAAGTAGATCTTTATTCTATGGATTATATAGTAGGCACAAACATCACGTAATTTTTACTTATGTAACAAATATTTATCGATTAATTAAATCTGTTTAGCAGGCAAAATAACGATGCTCCGATTGAAAGTCTCCAAAAGTTATCTTAGAACTAAAAGTTCTCACGTTTCCACGGAAAATACTTAGATATACTAGTGATGTCATTTTAACCGATGACACACTGTCCATTATTTTAGATTTGTATCTGTTTGTATCATTGAATGGATTTTTCGCAATTCGACGGGCAACCATTGGTAATAGACTGTATCTCAAATTATTTACAGATTATATCTCAGTTACCAATCACCGATACAATCTCCAGTAATTTACCGTGAGCAACCGGTTCAAAATAACTGTTTGACCAACACTAAGAGATTCTGTACTGCAATATTATGTCGACAAATTTGTCTCATCAGAAATTAACATGATTAACATTCTGACGTAAAAACGTATAATTTGCCGTTCGTATGTATTATTTTTTATGAAGAAATTCGTTGTGAATTTTTATTAAAGCAATCGTCCAGCAGAGTACGCAAATTTCACTATTCTTTCTCACACCTTCTCTTGCGTTTTTTATCACATTTTTGTATGGAAATATCTCATTTTAAAATTCGTTCATTAGGTTACATATATTATAAATACGGATATTTTATTAAAATAACACAAACTAAATTATATAATTGATTAATAAATTACCAAACCTTCGATGTTTTAAAAATGAAGAAAATTGCTCCACTTTGTGGGCTTATTATGACTGAATGGCCTCGTGAGATGTCTTTTTTATTCAATAATATTACAAAGTAAACGATTATCTTAAATTTATTACAATTATTGCAAAATCTGTTAGTTTGTTTACATGCAATTTATGTTTTAAAAAATACTGTTTTTTTTAATTTTTTTTTTCAACTCTTTTTACATGGTTGACAACTTTTTCACTTCAATAGTCAAAAGAATAGATAGTATAATTTTATAATAAAAACAAAAAAAATCAAAATCTTTGCCGATATTCCTGATTTTAGATATTTAATCAAGACGCAACGTATTTATGACACAATACATCACATTATAGATTATTGAAACGTTACCGTGAAGTCATCTACGATGTACCAAATTAAATTATTAATATCATTATGCAGTTGCGTCAATGAGGGTTGAAATTGAGTCACTGTTACTGTTATTGGCATAAGCCAATTGCCCTTAACGGCGAGGAGTCAAAAGGGGTTTGTTGTCACATAAATATTCCACCGGTTTGATCTCTGTCACTTTTGATGGGAACTGACGTGCTGTTTCGCTAATGGCTCGGACGTTTGCTGTATTTATTGCCGCTCGTCTGATATTGAAAACGGGTGGCGAAAAAAAAAAATTGTCTCTCATTTTAATTTTTATCAAATCGCGCCAGGAGCGAACTTTGAAAAATGAAGAGCATGGTATAATGTAATACTATTTTGTCGTATTCTTTAAACAATAGGCATCAGATCTCTTTTGTTTTTTATTATTTATTATTTTTGATATTGTATTTCCATATATTTTGGATGATCCAACAGTTAAAACCAGTACAATATTAAGATTTTAAATGACTCAGGTGTAATGCTAGTTACTTTATTATTATTATAATATTTATAATACCTACATATAAAAATACATTTTGCTGTCTTTTCATTTCAATCTCGAGGAATCAGCGTTTACTTTTACATTTAAACAGACAATTTTGAATACATATATTTTATATTGTTTATAATTTAAATGCATAAATCAAATAAGTTATTTTAAGTAAAATAAGTTAACTATAAGTTTAATAATGAAAAAGAAAAGATTAGTATATTTTCGCCTCTTATTATATTTGTTTTGTAATAAGTTGCCTTAGTTCTTGACACTACGAGTTATATAGATTAGCTGTTTCTCAATGCATAGGTATGTTCTTTTGTAGCATTGTCATTTGATGATTTTTTAAAAAGTATTATCAGATATTACGGTATAGTGCTGATTATCGCGAAAACAAGATTTATCCGTATTATAATTTTATTTAGTTCGACACATAAAGATACGTTATAAATATTAATAAATAAAAATTAAAACACACAAGTATTCTTGTAGCATTTATCTATTAAATAAAATGTATTAATAATTTGCTTACATACATACAAAATCTGTGATTGATTTTGTAGCTTTATTTTTTCTAATACGCCACGGAAAACGGAAAATAAACACGGGATCACAGTTTATCCAACGGATAATTGACTTTTAATCTTTCTTTAATTTACTATTCAAGACAGGATATTGTTTGAGTCTGATGGTCTCTTTTTGAACTCCAAGAAAATTTTGCAAAAAATATAGCCTTTTTTGTATTGATTGATGATGATGACGATGATTAATCACGTAGTAGGTACAAAGTAGAACCACATGAAAAAATATTTAATTAGATTCATTTGTACACAAATATTTTGCATGTTTTACAATATTTTAGAAACATGTTTTGCACCACCTACTACAGCTGGTGAATTTAAGATGTTCCGCGAATTGAAACTGATAAAAGCATAACGAAATCTGCATTGGTCTTTATTCAAATATTATTAACCAATTCCTAAATTCCAATTCCGCCGCCTCTTCTGTAAAAAAAATACAGTTTTCAAAATATTTCAACACTGACGCTCGATAATCAGAAACATTATGCACTTACGAAACTTTCGAATATATTATTTAAAAATTAATAAAATAACACGCTTAAGTGAGGCTACGGTGGTTTCTTTACAATCGAAATAAATTAGATGAAACACTTAGAAAGGTACAGAAAAGTTCCATCTACGGAAGAGTATAACCACCATAACAGAGCAGGAGCCAGCGACCGCTGTTTTTACGTTGTAGTATCAAATCTGAAATATTTTCTCTAGATCTAGGCTATGGTAGGCAAGGAAGTTTGGATATTGTGACATTTGAGTTGGGGGGATTTTGGCAGATCACAGGTAATATAGGTACAAAAAAATGTGTAAGTAATACGTTAAAATATTAGGCATCGGGTAATATTGTAAAAATAATCGCCCGAATAAAATGTATAAAATTCATATTTGTTAGTAATGGTTTGTATAATGAAAATTCTGAGATATTTGTATTTAGAAAGAATGTTCAGAATGCATGAGATAATAATTATTAATACCTACCTATATAATTCTGGTAAACAGTAAACGTGAAGTTGAGTAAATAGTGAAGTAAATCTACAATCGTCACGAGTATTAAATACAAAAATACACTTTTTCAAATCGTTCCATATGCATGATAGTATTGTTTATTTTGAAATAATCACTTTAGACATTATTTGAATTATTAGACCAAGCGTCACAAATTGGTCATCGTTTAATTCATTTCTAAAAATGAGGAATAAAGTGCTATCGGTAGACGAAATTAAATTAACTAACCATACAGTTTTTTTAAAGCGGTGAGTATAGAAAAACTACATCACTTTCATATAACTTTTACCTGATCCAATGCAATTATTGTATTTATGTATCTGAATAACATATTTTTAATTTACATAAGAAAAAAAGTATTCCTTCGAAATAAAGTTTTAAAATTTTACCATTGCTGTGAAATTCTACTACTCTGTGAGTAACAGGACATGTCCCTAAGAATTGGTGAATTGATAAGAAACATTAATAAATAATATAAGTATAAAATTTCTGTCATAGTACTAATGTAGTATGTAAGTGGAAACCATTTGAAACATCCAACAGGCTTTCGGAAACGATAATATTATGAGCATCTCACGGAATCTCAAAAAAGTGGTACAACCGCTTTAAAGATGAACGCATATCAGTGGACTGCGTCCCTCAAAAGGTCAAAACCACAATATGATTGATCAAATGAGGATTTGAGGTTTAGGCTCGAAGAGAGTGTCAATCGACCGGACATGAGGGCAGCGACAATTCGCAGCTCCATTACAATAACGCCCCAGCCCATTCTTCTAATCTGATTTAGGCTTTTTTGACCAAATACAGCATTCCCCTGATTTGCCTGGCTCCCTACTCACCCGACATGGCTCCGTGTGGTTTTAGACTATTCCCTGAGTTAAAAATATAGCTGAAAGGGATGCGGTTTAGGAGCGTTGTTAGTTATTGTGGTACTAGGAGAAGTATACGCATTACAAAGGGGACTGACTACCTTGAAGAAGATTTGTGTAAATACAGGCTGTCCCGTATCTCGACCTCAAGCCGAAATCGGGTGATAGGCCAAGTCATAATAGTTATCAGAAAAATATTAAAAAAAAAAAACAAAAAAACAGTCAGTTAAATAAAAAATAAAATAAAATCTTGATTTGGTCAAAAAGTGACATTTTCTTCCAAGCTGGAGTAGTAGGCATTGAATTTTGGACAAAATTTTACAGAAGCATTATTCAGGATTACACAATAAAAAAAAAAAATGAAGAAAAATAAAGATTTGTAGCAACAGGAGTGAAAAGACCGTCACAGGGTGTAGATTTTTTTGATTTTTTTTAATGCTTATAATTTTTAAATCACATGGCTTAGATTTTTTAAAATATTTTTCTGATAACTATTATGACTTGGCCTATCACCCGATTTCGACTTGACGTCGAGATACGGTACACCCTGTATAGTTTGTATGTTTCTGGCGACCCATTTATTTTAACACGGTGTTATTTATATTTACTTATCTGAGTTATAATATGATAATCGTATTCTTAACCACTAAATATACATTGATTTTTAGTATCTGCACTTAAGTACGTAAAAAAACTTTAAGTTGGTAAAATATAAAAGTATACTGAGTTCAGTGAAAACGCTCAGGGTATATGCGGTATTTTACAGTACTTACATATTCATAAATCTACCCCTCTAAGTTAGGGTTTACCTGTAAATTGCGCGCGGTTGCAAGAATTCTAACGAATCGTTGGGGCGTTATAAATTTGGCACATTAGCCATATAACGATGGCCGTTAAGCCGTTACTGGAAGCGGGATTCGTTATCGAACGGCGTTGTCCCCCAGTGAGTTACGACCAACGGATTTATATTGGGAGTTTCAACAGTTTCCCGTTAGGCCCTCACACGAGCCACATTTTTATTTATATTCATATACACTTTATATTTATAATTAATCAATATGCATATAGATATAGCCCATCTAGTGCCGTAGCAGCAAACGATGATGATTTATTTTATTGAATTCAAGTTGGTGCAGCAATTCTTTGAAACTTTACAATTAAATATTGAAATCTATACCTATAAAACTCAGTGTGTCTGTCTGTTCTCTACACAAATTTACGCCGTTTTTCCGACCTGACCCAAATTTTGCATACTTATTTTTAGGGCCTGGCAGGTAACTGGCGACATTTCTTCCCTCCCTCTATATCCCTTCTTCTTGCCCTGATATATTTTCCATGCAAAAATGTACCGTTTGACCGATCCGACTCAACCAATCAAAAATTGCATACTAATTTTATAGGACTCGATGGATAACACAGGTGACCTTTACCCTCCCCCCCCTCTCCACCCTTACCCCACCTCTCTTTATTATATATTTTCTGTACAAAACTATACCGTTTGACCGATCTTACCAAAATTTTGCGTACTTATTTTTTAGGATCCGGCGGGTAACGTAGATATTTGAAGCAGTAAATTTTTATTATTTAGTATTTTCTTTATAGTATTTATTATTTTTATATTATAAATTATTATTTTTAGTATTTTCTTTGTATAATTTCAAAACAAAACATTATTTTATTTTTATTGTTAAGGGGGTTTGGAAGTAAATGACTCGCATCTTTCTTTCACATATTGAAATTGAGTTCTTGCGGAACCAATGTTCATCATACGACTCTGCCTAGGGCACGATCCAGAAGTTGCTTTGGTATCTGCACTGGCCTTGCTCATTATTTGTTGGATGTATTTTTTCCTAGGCCTTCCCCTCTGTCTTCTTCACTCTTTCTTTCTCTTCTCTTTCTTCTCCTGTGGTATGCGTTGTGTCTTAGAATGTGTCCTAAACATTTTTACGGTGATGTATACTATTTAACTCAACATAAATTGGAGTTCTTTTGGTCTAACTTATTATTTCCGTTCACGCTTGCTTGTTTTTTTGAACGCTTCCAGCCTATTTCTCTCGCTCTATTCAATTGTCCAGGTTACTGTCTGATTCACTACCCGGCTTCGCACAAGATTTGAAGTCTTGTGTCAATTTAGAATTCACATATATTCACTGGAAAAGTATTATAGTATTCACCTTAAAACGCAAAAAAAAAAAAATGCTGGAAAGAAATAAAATAGTTGAAACAAAAAGGTAAAGAAAAATCCTTTTGCATTTTTTTTTTCAAAAAGATATAAATTTTCTTCACCAATTGAATATTTCAAAACTTTATTGACCTAAAAGTTATATTAACCTGAAAATTCCAGACGGAATAAGCAGTATAATTGTTACTTAAAACTTTTTCTAGTTTAGACAGTTAAACTTTCCCGTTTAAAATTAAGATTTGTTACAGAAACTGGTACAGTCAGTACCTACTTTGAAACAAGTTACAATTAACTGCAGTTTCTATGAAAGAAATACGACACGTATTAATGCTTGCATCTCTATTTGAAAAAATATTTCATTGCCAAATTCCAATCTCATTTGTTACCATATTAATCAAATTTTAATATATCATAATATTCCGGCCATAAATAAATACTTAATTTCATTTTTTCCACCCAAAAAATTGTTTTTACGTACAACTCATGAACAATATATTTTATATTAGGTCCTTACATATGAAATTGTCGTTTTGCCGTACTGGCAAATTTGATATCAAATATCTTCTCTTTGGTTAGGAATTCCAAATTAAAATTTATACAGCTATTTACTCATGTATTTGTGTTTTGAAAATTATAATTCATTTGTTTTTTCCTCAATTGTTTTTTCTTTTGCGTCACTCAGTTTACAAAATGAAAAACTTGAAATATCGCGTTATTTACGAGTACGAGTTCCACCGTGGCACCAGTACTGCAGAAACGGCTCGAAGGATTAATGATGTGTATGGCGACGGTGCCGCAAAAGAAAACACAGTGCGTTTTTGGTTCCAACGTTTTCGTTCTGGAAATTTCGACCTGCAGAACAAGCCCCGTGGATGGCCGGAGACCAAAGTTGATAATGAAGAATTGAAGGCTATTGTGGAAGCGGATCCATCGCAAACCACATCCGAGTTAGCTGCAGGCTGCGGTTTTAGTGATAAAACTATTTTAATCCACTTGAAGCAAATTGGTAAGGTGAAAAAGCTTGAAAGGTGGGTACCTCACGAATTGAGTGAAGCAAATCAACAAACGCGCGTTGACTGCTGCGTTGCATTACTCAACCGGCACAATAATGAAGGGATTTTAAATCGAATCATTACCTGTGATGAAAAGTGGATCCTGTACGATGATCGGAAGCGCTCATCGCAATGGCTGAACCCTGCCGAACCAGCCAAACCATGCCCCAAGCGAAAATTGACTCCAAAAAAGTTACTTGTGAGCGTTTGGTGGACTAGTGCTGGTGTCGTTCACTACAGCTTTCTTAAATCTGGCCAGACGATTACGGCAGATGTCTATTGTCAGCAACTGCAAACCATGATGGAAAAGCTAGCTGCTAAACAACCGAAGCTGGTTAATCGCTCTAGGCCACTGCTGCTTCATGGTAACGCTAGACCACACACTGCACAACAGACGGCTACCAAATTAGAGGAGCTTCAATTGGAATGTCTAAGACATCCACCGTAATCTCCGGACCTTACCCCAACAGTTTACCATTTTTTTCGAAATTTGGATAACTTCTTGCAAAGGAAAAAATTCAACTCCTATGCAGCAGTCCAAACCGCCTTCAAAGATTTTATTGGTTCCCGTCCGAATGGTTTTTTTAGTAAAGGGATCGATGAACTACCTATGAGATGGCAAAAGTGCATAGATAGCAATGGCACATACTTTGATTAAATAAACATATTATAATAAAAAAAAATCGGCTTTATGTTCCTCCCATACTAAACGTCAATTTCATATGTAAGGACCTAATATATTTTTTTGATATACTCGTAATACAATGAAATAAAATAAGTAGTGGTGCTAACGTTAAAAAATTCGAAGTGGTTGTTTATACCTCCCCTGATCTCCAGGGGGTGATAAACGTGACGTTTAATAGGAAACTTAGTTTAAAAGGGCGCACCTCACGTTACATAACGTCTTTATTTATTAACATGTATACATAGGCATGCACTTACAGTACAGTCATAGTGTATTTAACCCACGTAGCAAAACCATCATAGTTTAACAATTGAACCAATTTATTTTATTTAAATCAGAAAACACGTACTAACACAACCTATCTTTTCCGTTGACTATCAACTAGCTGTAACCCGTAAATATTGACGGGACTATTACATGTCGGTTCCTAAGGTATAATATTTTTTTTTTTATTTAAAAAAGAAAAGAAAAATTTTTACGTAAAACCTTTACGTAAAAAAATGAAATAAAAATTACGTAAAAAAATTACGGACGTTACACGAAGTTACGGGGACAGACGGACGGACATACAGACAACGAAATGATTATAATTTGGGATGAAAAACTAATGGTGATCGGTACTTTGAAAGCATTTTTCACTTAAAGATAACATAACTACATATATAATTTATCTATGGATTTATGTCTTACAGAAGTAAATTATGTTAATTATTTCTATACCGCATTTATTTCCAATAGTTATTGACTTTGTGATATATTTTTTTAATAATCTCTGATTATATTTATTTTATCACTGCTGTATTCGTATTGTTTCACTTAATTCTTTATTTTTTTTGTAATTAAAGTTAGAATTAGTACTTGTATACTTTTCCTGCATCCAGACATATTATTTTGGTATAACATTTTTTCTCTGTACAAAAATAAAATTGTTTATTCTATATCTATCAAACGTGCACTTCGTCGTAAAGCGTGAAAACATATTAGTATAATATATAGGTTTTCGTAAAAATCTATGGTTTTTACGAAAGATTACTATAATGCAAGTTGATACAACCGGCCCTACTTCGTTTTCCACTCGTGAAAATGCGGTCACTTAGATGCACATGCGTCTAAGTGACTGCATTTTCACCACATTCTGTTTATCTATCAGTCCAGCTGACAAAGAATCACACATCTCACATCTATTGCATAAAATTTCATATTCCGCTAATTATGCTACCTATGCATTCATTGCCTTTTCCAACTGTGACTAAATTTTTTTTATTTTTTTTTTTATTTAAAAGGAAACCTAAGAGGTTTATGGGTAACATTTTTACATGATTCAATATAAGAAAATATAATTATATAATGTAGATACAAAGTCATTTTTTCATAGTTGGCCGAGTTTTAATATTTTTGTCACATCTGTTTTGAATTTGTCAGTGGTCAGTTGTTTGATCTGTTGTGGCAGGTCATTGTATAGTTCGTTGCAAATTAGTCGGGATTGTCCTGTTTTTGTTTTGGCGTGTGTTATGTGATAGTGTTGAGTCATTCTAGTGTTGTGTTGGTGTTTTTCGTGTATTTTGTCTAATTTTATATCTTCGTCTTGTATTTCGCCAATTGCTAGTCTGTGAATGATTTTAAGTGTTTCGATTTTTGTAATGCTTTCGATGTTTAATTGTTGTGTTATACGGTATACAGTTTCAGTTGGTGTCCGGTAATTCAAATCATAGACCATTTTTAATATTTTGTTTTGCTGTCGTTGGAGTCTGTTTAGGCTGGTTTTGTTTCCGGTTCCCCAGAAGGGTATCAAATAGCCTATTCTACTCTTGACGTATGCCAGGTACATCAGAATTTTTATGGTCTTTGGTGTGATTTCGTGTATTTTGTGGAATAGGTTGATCAGTTTTGTCAGTGAATCAGCTATTTCGGGGTGTTACTGCATTTATTGCGCATTATTCAATTTTGTACTAGCCGTAAACCCCTGAAAAATCACGGGACATAATTTAATAATTACAATAATTTAACATAATGGTATGAACTTCGTGTAACGTCCGTAATTTCGTTCGGATTTACGACTAAAAAACAAATTAAACAGCCGGAGATGGGGCTTGAACCCCGGGCCAGCAAACCCGAAGGCGACTACGATAGCCATGTTGCCACCACCGCATATGCGTGATCTTTCAAAAATACAGTATATATAGGACGTAGCAAAGACGCCAACCATTTGTACCATTAATATTGTTCAAATATTTTGATAAAAGTCGTTATTACTATTTCATGAGTGTCGGCTATAAATAAGTAAATACTTGTTCTTTAGGAACCGGCATGTAATACTACCGTCATTTTTGACGGGATTCAGCTAGTACATAATAAAAATCCTGTCAAACGTCAAACGTTGGAGGCGTATGGTTTTCATCTCAAATAAGTCCTGCTCTTGCAATGTGCAGTATTTTTCTACGGGCCTCGGGAGGTTCGAATCTTTCGCCAGTCGTATAATTTCGTTGTTTAGCCGTGAATTCCAGGAAGTTACGGAGTTACGAGACAGACAAGTAATGAAATTATTTAATTTAGATAATATAACCCTGGGCTACCGCAATATTCGGTGGCACGCAGATCGCTCGCATTCATTTTGATAATTGCCGAATGGGACGTCTCCCCGCTGCAAGATCAAGCCGAGATAATTGGCCGTCAGCCAGGATTAGGGATGCTTTACTATGGCCACACAATATCTCTCATTGTGGCCGCCTCAAGTCGTTAGCCTAATTATCCACTTCAACCACTGGCGCCGGTTTCAAAACAAAATTGCGCCACATTTCCGCACCCCTCTGTAGAAAAATTATAAACATCCCGCCCACGTGTTTTCGTCAGGTTACAGTTCAAATGTACTTTTCTGCACTTGTCGCTGGTTACTGGGAGGAGTTGCGCGGACATGATGCCGTGCGCAGGGGTGTTGCCAAGGAATTGCCGAAGGGGGGTACAAAGTTGCCAATAATTGGGCAGCAATCAACAAACATAGTTTCTAAATTTAAAACTCACTTCGGTAAAATAACAAGAATATTATTGAAGATTTTCTGAAAATATTTCTAAAGTTGTAGGACCAATTTCATAAATTTACTTTCATTTTAAAATTAGAATACCCCTGAGTACGGATCAATTTTTTGTTCATGGTGCTCCAAGAATATTTTATCTAACGAAACACATATTGCTGTGCGTTAGCGATATCTATGAGAAAATATGATATATATGAGTCGCTAGCTCATTACTAGCATGCTTATTAGTGGCATGCTCATAAATAAGCATGCCCAAAGCTAACAATCAAACACACATGCTTATTTGTGGCATGCTCTTGTCATAGAATAGAGACGCTCTTGTTCAAAATGGAAACTTTGCAAACTGAAATAGAAAATTCAAGTGAACCAATAAATCAAAACAGTTCCCGAGTTTCTATCCGCACATTTTTGATTTTAGTTTTTATAATTTTTATTGTAAGATTTGAATCATTCATGCCTTTTAATAAAGATTCATAAACATTATTTCTCGCTATATTATTTTTACACAACGGTGACCAAGTATTCCACAGACATTCGTGATTCCTATAATAAGTCACGAAAAGTAATGTTGTATCATCTCCCCAACGCGCCATATTTGTTTCATCTGTCGCGGACTGAGAAGATCGCATTGATAATACTAGCCGCGAAGCCTGCGAATGACATAATGACATAAGCATGCTCATAATAAGCAAGCCTGTTCACACATGCTCCAAAGATACCCCTTCTCTATGGTGAATGACAGTGGCATGCTGATTACTAGCAATGTGCGTACACACATGCCACTAATAAGCAAGGCCTAAAGAAGGTCGATACTGCGCATGCTCACGTGCCACTAAATAAGCATGTGTATCTGTATATTATTATTAAGATGTGATTAATATTATTTCATTCCCTATCCATAAAATAATTAAACAATAAACAAATATATGATAATAATCTATATTTATAATTTAAAATTTTATAATAGCAAAAAATTCTTCAATGGCCGACTCTACAGTGCCACGAGTAAAAAAATCGACACGCAAGTCGCGTCGAAATATTCTTAAACTGAGCAGAGAAAGCGCTAGCGCTGTGAAAAAGCTCTAACTTGGTGGTAACCTGGGACGAGACTTGAGCCCTCGACAACTTGATCACCAGGCGAGCGTCTTATCAAAACATAATCTAATACAAAACCTAACACTACCAGTCATCATTATTATTATGATTATTATTATTATTTTCATCGTTATTATTATTATTATTATCAACATCATTATCACTATCACCAACATTATTATCATCTTCTTATCATTATTATGGAATGAAGGAACTCATTAGGGAATGAACATGCAGAGGCGGCTGACATTTTTGCTGATAGTATAACTGTTTATAGGACAAAGCTGATACAATTGTTTACATCCCAACGAAATGGAAATGGACAATAAATCTTTCTATTTTACCTTTAACTATTATTATTTGTAACTTTAACTTTATTATTATTTTATCTTATGTTTTTATGTTTTTCTGTATTTTTATTTATTTTCTGTATTATTATTATTATTACCTTTTAACTATTATTATTGTAACTTTTAACTGTATTATTATTTTAACTGTCTTATGTTATTTAAAAAAAAAATATTCTGTATATTGTAAAACCCCAAAAGGGCCTTAAATAAATAAATAAATAAATAAATTATTGCTGTCCCAATCTCCAAGCATATTCGCCATGCCACTACCACTGCTCTGACAGTTTCGTTTACCCAAATAAGAAATAATGTGTGCATTTAATAAATATAAAAGTTTTACAACCCTTTTGGAAATAATTTGCAAAATATAATCCCTTAAGTAGGGAGTATGATAGGGGAACTTTTGATAGGCCGCTGAGTTGTCGTCATACGCTGGCTACCACCTTTCAGAAACCGCAATCAGAACCAAAATCAGGAGGTCTCATTAGGGTATTTATAATATGTTTACAAAAGCGTAAAGAATCTAACAAGAGGCTTTGACAAACAGGGTATCAGTAACAGGTATGGTTTAAAGTTTCAATTTATTTGTTAACTACGTACATTGGATCTACAATCTACGCAATGTAGAATGAGTACAGAACGGGTACCAATTAAAATGCGTACTATTACAAAGCATCTTTACACTACTTGGAGCTAAAATTTATGTAAAAAAAGAAGCCAACATTTTCCAGGTTCATTTCTGCATTCTTCGCTAAATTATGAGTCGAAAGCATTTTTTTTAATCAATATTATTTATTTATTCGTTTTTTTTTTGCATAATTAAATACAATTAAAATAAAGTAAACAATTTATTATACTATCTCTATGAGAGGCAGACTCATGTATAGAGGAATGTAAAGTTATAAATATGTTTTTTTATTCTGGGACTCTATTATTTATTACCTTGTTGAATTATTCGTATTCGTATTCGACGAATAGTAGGTTTGATATACGTATTCGTATTCGCCGAATAATATGTTTGATATTCGTATTCGTATTCGTGAAAGTATTATTAATGTTGTTTTTTCGATGTCTAACAAAAGAAACAAAATTACAAATTAATTGGCCTGCCAATGAACTTGGACCCCCATCTTGTTTTCTTTTGATCATTTTTATTATACATACAATGAAAATATTTTCTGATTTCAAACTATATATTTTTATGCAGTATGCATCTTATAGGCAAGAGGTCTAGTGACAATTTGGAATTGTGAAAATTTCAGTGCATTAATCTATGTATTAAAAAATAAAATTGAATGTATAACAATGATTATATACAAAGGAATATTATATTAGTATGAAGTAGTAGTAAGTAGACTTTAATTCTATTTCATTTAATGATAATATTGGGGAGGGAGGTATAATTTGTTGTGAATTGACATTTTCAAAGAGTTTCATGATCATATTATGTATCTAGTTGGTGTTTGTTTGTATGTTTTATGGTTTCAATTTTAAATTTATTCTGATCTGTTATTTTTCTGATTGTTGGAGGAAGATTATTAAAGAATTTAATAGCAAAAAAACTAAAATGATTTTCGCTTATGATAAAATTAAATTTTGGTATGATTAATGTCAAGCAACAATACCTTATATCGATAGTTATTGAGATAACGGAGATAACGGACTTCAAATTTTGCACTTCTTACAATTATTTTCTGTAAAACGTTGGGCTGTCATCAAAGTAACTTATTTCGAATATTAAAAATTCATTCGCTTTAAAACAAGTCAAATAAAATAATTTGAATTAGCTTGCATTGAAATGAATGAAATTTTCGTAATCGATAATAATAGTTCAATGATTTATAAAAAATGAGTAAAAAATATTTTTAAAAAAATACAAACTCCATAACTATTGATATTGGGTCATGGCTGCTTGAAAATTTTCGACTCATAATCATGGCAGATATACCTAAAGTCCTGCGAGGTTATTAATGTTTTCCAAATGACCTTGTTTACACGGTGTCGAAAAACATATGTCACAAAATATGGTGTATGTGAATTTTGATCTCTAGGTTTATATATATATATATATGTGTGTTATGTATTCATCTATGAGTTTTCCGAAACCATGTAGTATTATCGTTTGATAAAAAAATTAAATATAATATATTAGGAACATGTTTTAGAACAAGCTACGACACACAATAAGCCGAAGTAATTCTTAAGTGAAAACTAGTCTAATTTCATGTTAACACAACAAACACAGAACAATATTGAAGAGATGACAATATTAATGTGTTTATCTGGCCGCCGCTGTCATCTGTCATGTCAGAATCCGAAACGAATTCCGAATTCGGACCCAGGGCCGGAAATGACGTCGGCATCCGGATGCTCGGGTATCTGCAGTCACAAGCCACCGCTTCCCGGTAAGTACCGTCTTAATTAATTCCTAGGTCCAGCTAGGTAGGAAAATGATTCATGTGGAATAACGCACCGCGATTCAATGTGTTTGTGGGCGAGGTCGGAAGTCATCCGTTCAGCGGAAGTAGCTTCCGCGGATTCGGTGGATGTGGGAAAAAATAAATCACTTTTAATTTGTCCATCGGGCGATACGAAATGCCGGGGAAATATGTTTCCCTGTGGAAATTAGACAACTTGTCAATTCATATTTAGTTATTTTATGTTTTGATAAAAAATATATGAGCAGGTTTACACTATCTCTACAAAAATAGTACATTGGCATGTTTTCTGAAATAGTATGCGTCTATAACATAGACACATACCTACTATTTGCCAATAATAAGTAGAATACAAATATAAAATTGAGATATTTGTTACTTAACATTTGATCACCAGCATCTTCAACGTTTCCCATCTTTTTTAAATTAAAATACTGTCACACGAGATTCTAAAACAGTAAGTACTACACATAATCAAAGATTTTCGAAAAATCAAATAGAATTTAGAAAGAACACGAATACGTGAAATTATTCCGGAAGCTTCCAGAACATCGGGGGTTTAGAAATACACGAAGGCGTTGCGCTGAGGGTTGTTTTAGAAAAACCTGCAAGAAAATGAAGTATTCCACAGTCAAGTGAGCATTCTAGCAGAAGAGTATAAAGTATTTCATATAGTGCGAATTGAGATTGAATTAAAAAACAGTAATCCACTTATTTCATCTCCCACCGCCGCGAAAATATTTTATATATTTTTAATTTCATTTAATTTTTAACCCAAAAGCAAGGCATGGCGCCCAATTGCTGTGAAGAAACTCGTTACAAAAATACCCAGGATTAAATAAGAAAAAAACACCGATTTATTATGACCTCACCGGGAATCAAAACAAACACCCACGGGATGAGAAGCTTGTGTCATCTTGCCCACTGGACTAAGAGAACATGAGTATACTTTTTAAGAATGGATTGAACTCTACGTATACCTATATCTTACCACCAGTTAATTAATGAAGGCAAAGTTAAGAGAAATATAAGAACGATCTCTCCAAATTTAAAAATGAATCCGAACTAGAGATGAATAGTCTAACTGAAAAATACAGCATTCAATATACATAATATGTGGGGTATAAAAGCAAAGGTAGCAACGTCTAAAAAAAATAATGCAGTCATAGAGGATTACTAATTTTTAATGCACCGAATTCGTGATTTTATAGGAAACATAGCATTTATAGAATACATGATTTTGGAAGGGTTAGATACATGAAATTTAGAATTCATTACATTTTACATTAGTAGTCCTCGGTGACTGCATTCAAAAATTTTTTTTGATATGATTGCTGCCTTTGCTTTAGTCAATATATATATATATATATAAAGAAACCCGTGTTTCCCTACCCACCAAGTTTTCTCCACAACCAGCCACAACCACCTATCGGTGGTTATGATGGTGGATAGCCCTTGGTGTCACATCGAAAATATGCGAGTTTGGTGGGGGTGGCCTTGCGTGGGTGGGAGTGGGTGACGAAAATGTGCTTTCTAGCACATTGTTTTGTTATGGGAAGGCCGCAAATGGTTCAGATTGTTTCAAAATAGGTGTCGGTGAGTCTAGAAGGTTCCGGAAAAACCTGCTCTAGAAAGTTCTGGAAGGAGAAGGTTTTAGAAAATTTCCAAGAGTTCTATAAGGTTCTAAACTGAGTGGCGGAATGTGTCGGTGTGTCTAGAAGGTTCCTGTACATTCGATCAATTTCTTGAAAGTTTTGGAAGGAGAATGTTCTAGAAGGTTCGCGAAAGTCCTATGACGATCCAAACAGTGTACTAAAAATCTACGCGTGCGAAGCCGCACGGGCACAGCTAGTAACCTATATATGATATACTATCAATATTGAAATCTTTTTTTAAAAAATACTAATACGGATGCACATCAAATGGAAGTTTTAGATAATTTTTTTCAACTATCAAAAAAAATATATTTGTATCTACGAGTAGGTAGGTATATTGTTTTTACTCAAAAATAAAATGTCACCGGCGTTTATTGTATTATCTTTGGTATTTCTCAAATTATCAATTTCGTGAAAGTCTAATATCTAGGTATATTAAATTGTTGGTATCTATTAAATTATCCTTGTTATTTCTAATATGATGTATTTTAGAGTAAACATTTAATTACCTTTTCAGATAGTATAATTGTAAAACCATTACTTGTATTGATTTTAATGTAATTTCATCAAATAATTTTTGTAAATAAACTCAGTAAAATGTTCTCCGTTTATCGGTTGATAATGGCATAATCTGTCAAAACGATCGTCCTGGGTTGGATAATATAAGTATTGAACTCTAAAAATCGTGTGTTTTCTATACTAATATTATAAAGAGGAAAGATTTTATTGTGTGTTTGAATTGAATAGGCTCCGAAACTACTAAACCGATTTGAAAAAATCTTTCACATTCAGAATTCTACATTATCCCTGATGAACATAGGCTATAGAATATTTTCAAAAATGTTAGGGATCCGTATGAAAACTTCGATAATGTAACCCAACGTGTGAAAAAATTACGAAAAAAAATCTTATATTGCGTACGCTGCGGAAATTATTGCCAATAGAGCAAAGTAATGTACTACAGTTTTATAGAGGACATTAATATCTACAAAAAAGTCTGGGATACCATACATCTAAGTATTACAGTTATGTTACAATATCTTATGTTAACATTAGATGGAAACATTGTTTTTTAGAGAACAGTGGGCCCTTTGTTTTCCTTCACAAACTTATTTTTACTTAATCCTTAACCCGTGCAACGCCGGGTACGACCAGCTAGTTTTAAATATTGTCATATTATTCCAATGTCAAATTATCGAAATGTTTAGTCAAATAAAATATTTAATTTAAATGTTTCCTTCAAATGTATGTTAACATACAACTCACATACTGACTGCACGTGCCTGGTCAGTAGAATTTTTAAGTATTGAACTGCACCGTTTTGTACTTACATATGATGTTAAAACTATACCCTGTACTTATTTTTATTTCTGCGTGTTGTATCGCGTATATAACAATATTTAGGGCGAGGCAGGCTGGAGATATTTAACAGTTGGTCGACAAAAGAATTCGCCGCCTACCGGCGTTCAATTGCAGGGGAAACTAATGGAATGTGTAGGTTATCAGATACATTACATCTTCTCACGTTTTACAATCATTTCGTCATAATTATAAAAGTATTTAAAAACTTGTTAAAACTTATATTTTAAAACCTGATAGCAAAATTATAATAAATTTTAAATAAACGCTGTTTACTGCCGCAGAGAATGAAAAACTTTTTTGATCTAATCTATTTTAGAAACAACTCTTACATTGTTTCTTGCACTCTTGACTTAAAAAAATAAATACTAAATACCTTAAAAAAGACATTTTTATATGAGAGCTGTTTGAAGTTTTTACTTTACATACAGAATTAGCGTATTTGTCCGCTTTCATGTCAGTTTTTTTTCACAAATTAGGGAGTTTTTTTTTAATTTTATTGCGAAGTATTTTACTATGTAGGTAGTGGTACAAAATTGTCAAAAATGCAAGAAACCTTTGACTTCATGAAACATGTTCTATACTATAGAATCATTACTATACATGATTCATGTGTAGGTAGTAATGATTACTATAGTTAATTCATGCATTACTATAGAATCTATAGTAATGCACACACGTTGAGTTAATTTAACACGACTATAGTTTCGAGAGGAGCGGTCCTTCTCATCATTAGGTGTAATTTATAACTACCCTAAATACAGTAATTATGAAATTATTTCAGTAGAGTAACGGGTCGCGGAGCAGTGGGGGTAATTTTTTTGTGTGGTCTTTCTCTCCTCTCGGAACTATAGTCGTGTTAAATTAACTCAACGTGTATGCATTACAAAGTTCAATTTAGTTTAAATTAAAATAATCATGTGGCACCACAGAGTAACTGCCATATCAATTAATAATGTTATATCGTGGTCATTTATAAGACATAAAATTATTTATATAAATAAACGAAAATTTGAAACATAAAACGTGAAGACAAATAAAAAAAAGATATTAACAAAATAATACACTCGATGAGAAGAAGTGAATGATAAGTACGGGCTACGGAGAATATCTCACGAACACAACACACTGGAGTGTATAATCAAATACCTTGGGTGTAAGACTCCGTGCTTTGAACTGTATCCACACATTGTAGAGAATTGAAGAAATGAATATTCCATATTGAGAATCGCTTCTAATTTTAAAATAATTTTGGTTTTTCCGCAGTTTTTTCATGATTTTTATTTTAATTTGACGTTTGTTTGACGTTTGTTCTAATATAATTCTTAAGAGGAAAGATAGGAAATTCAAATGGGCATTGAAAACCATACACATATACGCCAATACGCCACATTATACTTACCACTTGCAGAAAGGGTGAAAAGCTGCCGAGTCATTTTGAGATCTCAACGAAATTTTTGGCGAAGGAACGGTTATTTATTTATTTTATTTCAACAGTTTATACTTATTACGTAAAATGATAACTAGATAACTCTGTGTACATTATTTTTGCTAAATATATCCTAAATTAAGTATAATAACACAATTATAATAATATGCATAACAATATGAAAAAAACATGTATGCATATTATATTATATGATCAAAGATTAATCGAATAATTAATGTTAATGTTAAATATTCTTTAAGGAGATACCGGTAAAGACTTAGGTTCGCACAAAAAAATCTGCAATTTGTGCTATTATTAAAAATCTTATTAAAGGGTTAGTCAAGGGTATGCCGAGAGTGATTTCTTTGCTTCAAAGTTGGTAAAACCAGCTTAGACAACATGTCAGGAAAGTGTCGATCTTCGTATTTTATTGACCAGGCCCATCTGGCGAATGTGGAAGAGGACGAAGGTCCTGGACTTTACCACGGCCAGTAGGAAACTGGACCCTCCGCCAGCGCAACAACCACATTCCAAGCAAATGGGAAGCAGTAGTTGGCATTGATGATAACAACGTCCTCGAATGATAACTTTACATGAGTTATACTATTTGTTTTTTTTGTTACGTTACAATATATTAAAAAAAAAAACGGCGGATAGTTATGCATCAACTGATATTTGAAATCTTAGAGACCACTACGTTAAAAATTAAGAAATATGACAGATGACATAGTTTTTAAACCTTTTGATCGAAGAGAATTTATGACATGTAAAAAAATCGGGAGCATGTCGCGAACAATAAAAATATAATATGATGTTCAGGATCTCGGTATTATAATAGTAAGTCTGTTCATTGACGTTTATGTATAAATATGCCTTAAATATACGAGAAGTGGTGATGATATTTTACTGGTGACAGACAAACTTATCAGAAAAAAACAAAAATTAATCATGTCGCATCCCTTAATACTTCACCCTTAATTTTCAAATTCCTAATACCTAATTTTCACATTTCGGTAACCGTGCTTTCGCGATGGCTAGACCAAAGTTACGGAATATACTACCTGAGAATATATAAACTGAGACTAACAGACAGCTAACCACAGTTCCAAGACGCACTTGTTTAGACAATCATATAAAAGCCTATAGAATCAGACTGTTACAACAAAACCTATTTTATAATATATTTTCCAATCCTAGTATGCACTCTGCGAAAACACCTAATTCTTCCTGGCACTCCCATCTATTAAAGTTATAAATTTTTCCATTTTTTACATGTCAGCCAGCGAATAAGTAATAGTAAATAAGTTTTTTTAGCCAATAAGTTGTTTTGTGATATAATTTTTTTTTGTGAAGCGCCCTTGAGGTGAGTTCTCATGAAAAAGGGCGCTATATAAATGATTAAATTATTATTATTAGCGACAACTGAAAACACCCCTTTCTCCTGCCGTGCCTCACACAATAATCACCTAAATAGTTCGACAAAAACTATATTTACCTTTGTTATAAATGTTAACAGAGACTGTACGCCTACACGTAACTGTTTTTTTTTTTTTTTTTTAAATAGAGATGTGATCACGTAATGCGTGTCACATCAATATTCTTACTATTTTCAAACTAAGCTAAACGCTTGTGCTATGAAAATAGGACTAACTTGCTAGTCTGGAGTGAGGTTCGAACCCGCGACCTTTGGATCACGAGGAGGTCCTAACCACAAGACCAACAAGCTACTCAAATGTTAATGTTAAAATCATTATTTATCCGGTTACTCAATACCTATCACTTATTTGAACTTTTTGCTGATTTTATCGATGATTGGAGACTGATATATATATATATATATATATTTTTTTTTTTAAATTATAAAAAAAATTGAATACAGTCACCAGGATAACTAATTTAGAATGCACTGAATTCTTCATTTTATGTATCTATCCCTTCCAAATTCTTATTTCTTGTAAATCTCTTATAAAAACACGAATTCAGTACTTTGTATTTTAGTAATCCTCGGTGACTGCATTTAGTTTTTTTAGACATTGCTGTCTTTGGTTTTATACCCCACAGATAACAGTAATATCCATAGACGTACTATAAATATAGACTAGTCATTAAAAAACAAATCTGAGACATCTAGTCTCTACCGTCTTCTATTGCGTATTAAATGTATTAGTCAGAAAGACATAGAAAGTATTTTCATAACCACGTATAAGAAAGAACAATAAAACATAATTTTGGAGAACGAATGCGTATGAAGTTGTAGCTAATCGCAGTGTTTACTTTTTGCCTCTTGCGCTTTTTTCCTTAACAATTTAAAAAATCCAACTTTGAAATATGTCTGTTTCTTGTGTTAATTGTTGTAATACTTCATCACATAATAAAGAAGAGGATACCTATATAGAGAAGAAGAGGAACTTTTCATATGTGAGTTTTATTTCAATAACTTGTAGAGAAATTCAAACCGACTTCAGAGTACGGAGATTTCTGTATTTTCTACGTTGGTAGTCTATGATGTTTTCTCTTTCCTTCTTATAGCGCAGTTAACCAACTCCCGCGATGTGCATCTATCATCTTCTTCTTCTTCATCAGCTTTCGTCTTTCCACTGCTGGATATAGGCCTCCTCCTTATTTTTCCATTCTTCCCTGTTGTTGGCTAATTGTAGCCATTTCTTTCCCCCCACAGCGACAATATCATCGGCCCATCTTTTTTGAGGTCTTCCGATGCCTCTTTTATTTTCCCAAGGTCTCCATTTCAGAACTCTGGGAGGCCATCTTGTAGTATCCTGTCTTGCAACGTGTCCTGCCCGTTGCCATTTTAGCTTCGCTACACGATCCATGATATCCACTACTCTAGTTCTTCGTCTAATTTCGTCGTTTCTAATTCTATCTCTTAGGCTTACTCCAAGCATGGATCTCTCCATGAATCGTAGCGTGCATTTGAGCTTTTCTACACTTTTTTTGTAAGAGCCATAGTCTCCAATCCATACGTCATCACTGGCAGTATGCACGATTCAAAGGTTTTTCTTTTTAGGCTAATTGGGATCTCTTTGTTCTCGAAGATATGTTTGAGTTTGCCAAAAGCAGCCCAGCCCATTCCTATTCGTCTTGGCAATTCTGCTGTTTGGTTCTCTTTGTTCATTTTTATCTACTATCTATTGATTGTGATGATTTTGTTCTCTGGACTCAAATTTTTTTTTTGTGAGTGCATCTATGTTCACAGTAATTCGTGTTATAGTTCTGTGTAGCAGATATTTTGGTTTGTAACTAGTCTATATTAGGTCCTTACATATGAAATTGGCGTTTAGTATGGGAGGAACATAAAGCCGATTTTTTTTTATTATAATATATTTATTTAATCAAAGTATGTACCATTGCTAACTATGCACTTTTGCCATCATATAGGTAGTTCATCGATCCCTTTACTAAAAAAACCATTCGGACGGGAATCAATAAAATCTTTGAAGGCGGTTTGGACTGCCCCATCGGAGTTGAATTTTTTCCTTTGCAAGAAGTTATCCAAATTTCGAAAAAAATGGTAATCTGTTGGGGCAAGGTCCGGAGAGTACGGTGGATGTCTTAGACATTCCAATTGAAGCTCCTCTAATTTGGTAGCCGTCTGTTGTGCAGTGTGTGGTCTAGCGTTATCATGAAGCAGCAGTGGCCTAGAGCGATTAACCAGCCTCGGTTGTTTAGCAGCTAGCTTTTCCATCATGGTTTGCAGTTGCTGACAATAGACATCTGCCGTAATCGTCTGGCCAGATTTAAGAAAGCTGTAGTGAACGACACCAGCACTAGTCCACCAAACGCTCACAAGTAACTTTTTTGGAGTCAATTTTCGCTTGGGGCATGGTTTGGCTGGTTCGGCAGGGTTCAGCCATTGCGATGAGCGCTTCCGATTATCGTACAGGATCCACTTTTCATCACAGGTAATGATTCGATTTAAAATCCCTTCATTATTGTGCCGGTTGAGTAATGCAACGCAGCAGTCAACGCGCGTTTGTTGATTTGCTTCACTCAATTCGTGAGGTACCCACCTTTCAAGCTTTTTCACCTTACCAATTTACTTCAAGTGGATTAAAACAGTTTTATCACTAACACCGCAGCCTGCAGCTAACTCGGATGTGGTTTGCGATGGATCCGCTTCCACAATAGCATTCAATTCTTCATAATGGGCACAATTAGTCAAATGGCCGCGAAAATGGCCAATCTCGAAGGTGAACTGGCAGCCTACAAGAACATAAGTCATAACAAAGAAAGCTCCGGTAAATCTTATAACAACTCTCTTGAAATTTTTGATGCTATAGCTGAGATGGATGAGCGTAAATTGAGATCCCATAATTTAATAATGCACAATGTTCAGGAAAGTGCAGCTGAAGCGCTAAGTCAAAAACTAGTCGACGACACTAACAAAGTCACCAAAGTATTAAACGACATTGATAACTCCGTACAAGCAGGTATGGTCAAACTTTACAGACTAGGAAAATCTCGAGATAATAAACCAAGACCGATTAAAATTGTGTTCAATGCCCCGTCTATCCCAAAACTTTTACTCAGCAAACGTCGCATGCTAAAGGAAAATATAAGAATATATCAAGATCTGACTCCAAATCAACAAAATAGGCTAAAGGAATTACACGAGGAACTTGAAACTCGGACCAAGGAAGGAGAAACTGATTTAACATTGAAATATATTAACTCAGTCCCGAGAATAGTTGAGAAATCAAAAAACTATCAAAATTCAAACTAAACAATAAAGAGGTCATGAAGACAATTTACTATCAAAACGTACGAGGTTTAAAAACGAAAATACAGGAATTACGCAATAATGCTCCTCTTATAAGCTGTGATATATTAGCATTCAGTGAAACTTGGCTAGACAGTTGTGTAAAATCAAGTGAATTAGGTTTCGACTGGTGTAACGTATATCGCAAGGATAGGGATCATTTAACTAGTTCGAAGTCCAGGGGAGGTGGTGTGCTTATCTGTGTACCAAAAATTATATCTTCTCATCAGCTTGTCTCAGTACACAATGACATTGAACACGTAATTGTTATGCTGAGCACAAAAACGGAAAAAACCATAATTGTTTGTACGTACATACCACCGTCTTCTAGTATTGATGTCTACAAGAAACATGTAGAGGAAATAGAAATAATACGTACTAAATATCCGAAATAGAAATTAATATTACTGGGTGATTATAATTTGCCAAACAATTTAATACCAGGGGAATTAACAGATCCTAGATCTGAACTAGTGAATGTTAGCGCGCAAACATCACAAATAATCGAAATGTCTTTTTTCCTTGGCTTGACACAAGTAAACAATACCTTTAATTGCAATAATCGCATCCTTGACCTTGTTTTCTCAAGTGATAAATTCACGGAAGTGGAACCAGCAGACGAATATTTACTCTCTGTTGATACACATCATCCACCCTTGATTATAAGCATTAAGTACAAATATGTCAAACCGCATGAATATCATACATTTTCACGAAATTTTCATAAAGCTGACTATGCTTCTATTAATGAACATCTTAAGTACATCGATTGGTCTTTTTTGTTGAATTGTGATGATATTGATGTTATTACTGAAAAATTTCATAGTATTATTGACGACACTGTAAACAAATTTGTTCCATATGTTGAAATATTTCCTAGTTCTTTTCCAAAATGGGTTTCGAAAGATTTAAAGGAAATGATAAAAAATAAAAAGCTTGCTCACAAAACATATAAAGAAACAAAAAACAGTATCGATTACAGTAATTACTCACAGCTTAGATCTCAATGTAAAGTATTGTCTAAATGGTGTTACTCTAATTATATAAAAGAAGTTGAGTCTTCCATCAAAGTAAATGTTAAAACCTTTTGGAATTATACAAAATCCCTAAAAGTTTATAAAAATAGTTATCCTAATGTTATGTTCTACAATGGTAAATTTTGTAATAATTTTGATGGGATTGTTAATTTATTTGCGGAATTCTTTAAAAATGTCTATGTACCTGTGTTACCAAAAAACACCGACCACACATCAGCAACATCAAACATTGAAACCACATTAAATATAAATAATTGCACAATAAGTACTTCCAGTATTATAAGTGGGATTAAAAAACTTGATGTAAATAAAGGGCATGGACCTGACGGAATTCCTCCACTATTTATAAAAAATTGTGTTGATGTACTATCTCTCCCCCTGTCAATCATATTTAATAAATCCATATCAGCGGGTATATTCCCACATATATGGAAGGAAAGTTTCTTAACACCGATCTTCAAAGATGGAGACAATAATGATGTAAAAAATTATAGACCCATTTGCATACAATCTTGTATACCTAAGTTATTCGAATCACTAGTCCTCGATACTATATCTCCTGTTTTAAAACAAACAATAACTCCGTACCAACACGGATTCATCTCAAATAGATCTACCCTAACAAATTTAGTTTTGTATGAAAATTACATTATTAAATCTTTTGTTAATAAAACTCAAGTAGATTCAGTTTACACGGACTTCAGTAAGGCGTTTGACAAAGTCTCACATGCTTTATTAATTGCCAAATTGGGAAAAATAGGATTTGGTGGACAAATACTTTCTTGGTTAACGAGCTATCTGAGTGAAAGAAGGCAAAGGGTAAAAATATATTCATATGTATCAGAATGTTTCCATGCTACTAGTGGTGTACCACAGGGATCGCATCTTGGACCAATACTATTTCTATTATTTGTGAATGACATTTCAACAATATTTAATGACATTGAATATTTGCTGTTTGCAGATGATCTAAAAATCTTTAAATCAGTAACCAACATTTATGACTGCAACATATTACAGCAAAACCTAAATTCTCTTTCAGTATGGTGTGAAACGAATAAATTGTACTTAAATTTAAATAAATGCAAAATTATATCATTTACTAGATTAAAATCAAAAATAAATTTTGAATACTCTCTATGTAACACCAAACTAGAAAATGTTGACTGTATTCGAGACTTAGGGGTATTATTCGACTCGAAACTTACTTTTACTAATCATATTAATGCGATAACTTGTAAGTCTCTAAAATTGCTGGGATTTATTTTAAGGACATCACGCCCATTTCAATCAATTGAAAGTATTAAAATGTTATACATGTCTCTTGTCCGGAGCCAATTAGAATATTGCTCATCAGTTTGGTCTCCATATTATAATGGGCATATAGACAGTATTGAGCGTGTCCAACGCAAATTTCTCAAATACATTAACTACAAGTTAAGCATACCAATACAAAACATAGAATACAATTACATATTGAAGAGACTAAATTTACTCACATTATATGATAGAAGAAAAATTTATGATATAGTTCTTCTTTACAAAATTGTAAACAATATGTTGGACAGCCCTGACCTTGTGGCATGTATCGAATATAATATCCCTTCCACACATAGAACGCGACAAATTGTCACATTCCATCGCAACAATTACAATACCAATTATCAATCAAATTCTGTGATACACAGAATATTGGGAACTTGTAATGAATATGGTTGCATGATTGACATTTTCGCCGACAGTCTGGAGAAAGTAAAGTTCACACTTAAAGAGGCAATACTGCTTCGTTACTGACTTCAGCTGTTAATATGTAATGGTGGGTAATATATATTTTTCGTACACATTGCCGCTTTGTACTTTATATTTTAAATTTTTGTACTCATGTTTTGGTGCTATTCCTGGTACTTTTAATAATTTGCTACTTGTAATTTATATTGTTTAATGTATGTTCTTTTTAATTTTATGATATATTTTTTTATGTAAAAGCCTATACGCATTGCTGCTCGTTACCTACTCTACATTTTTAATTTTTATACTCATGATTTGGTGCTATTCCTGAAATTTTTAATGTATGTGCTTTTTGAAATTTATTTTATACTCTTTATGTAAAAGCCTAATGGGCGTAAACAAATAAATAAATAAATAAATAAATTATCAACTTTGGTCTCCGGCCGTCCACGGGGCTTGTTCTGCAGGTCGAAATTTCCAGAACGAAAACGTTGGAACCAAAAACGCACTGTGTTTTCTTTTGCGGCACCGTCGCCATACACATCATTAATCCTTCGAGCCGTTTCTGCAGCACTGGTGCCACGGTGGAACTCGTACTCGTAAATAACGCGATATTTCAAGTTTTTCATTTTATAAACTGAGTGACGCAAAGAAAAAAACAATTGAGGAAAAAACAAATGAATTATAATTTTCAAAACACAGATACATGAGTAAATAGCTGTATAAATTTGGATTTGGAATTCCTAACCAATGAGAAGATATTTGAGATCAAATTTGCCAGTACGGAAAAACGCCAATTTCATATGTAAGGACCTAATATAATGTAATAAGTATCAAAAAATAAATGAATATGAAAAAAAAACTAAGTCCACATTTGCCGTGTCCATTCAGAAGAAACGTCAAACAAGTTTATATTCGAAATTTTACATTTTATGCGTACGGTCTCCTGGGCTCGTCCAATCAAAAGTTTACATTTCTCAGGGACTTGCCTCCTATATTATGCATTACTTTATTTGCTTTGCATAATTTTAATCTCAAAGTCGCTGACGACTGCAAGTGTTCCATGCACTTAACTTTTATGACTTTCTCAATCTGTTTTATAACTTGACTATCTCTGTACTCGTTGTCCGGAAACCAGATTAAGTTATAACTTGATATAAAAGTTTATGAAAAAGAGGGCTGCATTTTTTTCACGGGTCCTTAATAATAAAACCGTTGGAAAGATTTGGTCCAGATAGGAGAAGTGTGAGGTGTACGGGCAAGTAGGTTGGGATGACCGGATTTTATCCAAGTTTCTAGAGTGCAACGGGGTAATATTTGCAATTTTTGGAGTTTACTGAGGATTTGTTCTTGGAACAGCCTGTTGGATATGTCTCCAAGTGGCAGACAGGGGAAGGCCTGCCAGATACGAAGGGTAGAAGGGAAATAAAATACCTCTTGCGGACCAACATGATTGACGGATAGCAGCTATATATAATAGCGACTAGATATAATCAAAATTTTACAAGAGGAATAATGTATCATATCCAATTGGTTGTAATACTGCAAAAAAAGCAACAGGAAACTATGTAATGTTTATGTTTGTGATATTTTTTATTTCGTCGTTTTTGCGTGAAAGACGCTTCAAGGACGCTTTACAGATCTTGAAGAAATCAGTTCTATTAACCTCTTCTTGAAAGATTCTCGATTTTCTATGGATAGCAACACTAGAGGCAGCTGATTCCACAAAGCTGGACCCGCAATGCTGAAAACACGTTCCGCAAACTTGGTGGCTCCAGGTCTTTTTGGTACTTCCAGCTTGCAAAGTGCCTCCGATTTAGCTGTCCGCATGTGACAGGCATGTGAAATTATTTTTATAATGCACCCCGGAGACAGTTAAGTGGTTAGTGCAGTTTCGTAGCGAGGAACCTGATTTAGCATTAAAACAATGCCAAACTATATGGCAAAAGTGTAGGGCCGATACGGGAGCTTTTTCTCGCAGAACAGCCCTGGATCTATGGTGGGTCCTACTTCACTGTTTGCAGTGTGAGCGGCCTTCCAGTGATATTGTGATGCATTTTTTGAAGACTTTTGTACACCAATGTATGCATTTGTTTGTAAATGTGCGCGCTTGTGTGAAAGTAAATATGTCGTGTCGCAAGTTTACTCCTAACATAATTAGTCTATAAACTTGACTTAATTTCACTTTTTAAGTTTTTCACCGTAAATCATTAAATTACCTCTAAGTAGAGGTAATTTACTTTAGCGCATAATTTAATTTACGCTCTTAAGTGATTAAAAATTATAAAACAAATGTTATAAAAGGCAAAAAATACACAGTTTACATACTTTTGTGCCAATCTTTAAAAGTATTAGTCATATACTTTGTTTTAACGCTTTTTAAATATTAATGTCACGACAATATCTGCAAGTAATATAATTTTAATGTAAAATTTTGCAACAAACATAAATAAATATTGTATTTAAAAAACTACTTTGATTTTAATATTTAATGCCAACCGGTTTCAGAAAAGCATTTTTCTCAACGCCAGGCCAGAAAATAAGTAAATCTAAATACATAATTTTGCATTAAGTTTCACTTATTATCGCTAAATTTACTTATAAATTCCGCTCCGTGAACCCGAGTTCCTATCGCACGTATTAAAAACGAACGAAACGTATTGTTTTGGATACCAAAATAAATTAGTTTCCATGATTATTCCGCGAATAAAGGACCTCGAAATTTTAATGCAAAATAAAACATTGAAGTAAAAAATGCCCACGTTTATAAATGAATAATTTTAAGAGTGATAAATTTTAGAATCTGAATAGTGGGCATTCTACAGCAGAAACCGCTTTAGGTCTTGGGCCGCGAGTCCAGCCGAATTTAATTAATTACAGGGTCGTATAAAAATAATTAACTTTTCACGCATTCGTAATACAACTGCGAGGTTTATGGCAAACGGGGCAATAAAGCGCCCCTGCATCACCCCATGCCCCCACCCCCTCCGCTACAGCCCCCTGTCGCTCCCAGAACCTCCCCCCGGGACACAGATTTAAAACGCGAATGTGACGCGTTACTACCTCCAACTTCATATAATAGTGCAGTGGTTCTAAATCGTATTGGATATCAAGATATAATAGACGTTTAATTGAGATGAAGCTATTTTATGTATAGAAAAGTAGGTATGTGAGTCTTTTTTTGGGTGTTCATTAGGCTTAAAATATCGTACGGCTGGTTTAAGTGATCACTTTACACAATGTAACTTTTCACAATTCCATACATCTATAAAATTTTTGGAAGTTGTATTTATGTTTAACTTGCACACATTGTTTCGTATGCGAGTTGTATTTTTTTTTTATAACCGCCATCTGCAATCGAAAACTTTGTCATTTCCATTATACAACACAGATGTCGCTATTGATTGAGTTTTTTAAGAAATATTTTATAAATGTGTATATGACATTCTTCCGAAATATTCACATTGCACTAGAATATGTCTGAAAATTATTGTGTTGGATATCTAAATTTTTGTAGGTAATAAATATCTTCTTTTTGATGTGTAACATCTTTCCTCTCGCTTTTCTGCAATCTTTGGCAGTAATTTTGTGAAAATGGACGAAAATGCGTAACAGAAAATAAGACGCGTGCAATTTCATTTGACCAATGAGCGCGCGCTATTAAAAAAAATCATCGTTTATAAACAAATCAATATACAGCAAGTGCCATCACAGCGAAGACGCACACTTCCAACAGTCAACGCTTCTGATTTTGTATATATGTGTTGCGCGGCTGGTGTCAAGCTTGTGGATATTGTAACTTGGATATATTTTGGCTTACATCTTCGAAACTATTCAAAAAATGCTTAAAAAATATTGATTATTTTATTTGTATGTATCTACTTTTATAAAACTGGGAAGACTTCGGTGGCTTGGTCATGTGGAGAAAATGTCCGAGCATCAAGCACCAAAGTCCCTGCTGAACTCAAGGCCAATAGGGCGTAAATATTTTCTTGTTAAGTACCTACTTAAAATACATCCCTTAATTAATTGACACGCAATTATTAAGAGTGAAAATAATCTTATTACATAATAAAAATATACAAATCAATTTATGGATCGAATTTCATGACATATTTCTTATTGGAATTGGTACAGTTTTAAAATGCGGATGTCGTTCATAGAATAGGTGTGGGATGAATGAAATTTAGAACCGTAACAGAAATCTTGTCTGACCCAAAAATCCTCAAAAAAAAATACTCAAAGGAAAGGTATACCAGACTATTGTTAGACCCGCGATAATGTATGGCTCCGAATGCTGAACTATGTACAACTATTCTAGGCAACTCGAAACAGCAGAAAGGCGAATGCTTAGATGGTCGGTGGTCGACAGGAGTAACATTAAAAGACGGGGTTAGCCTGGGTGTCACGGACATAAAGAGTAAGCTGGAAGCGACAGTTGAGACGGTACGGGCACATAAGACGGAGACCACCAGACCATACAGTGAAGCAGGCAATGTCTATGGAGCTTCAACAGTCATCCAAAGGAAGACCAAAGAACTCGTGGATGACTCATTGCTCCAAAATATTACAGAGAAACGCCCTGGATGAAAGCTATACCCATAACCGAAGAAAATTTAGCCTGAAAACGATAAGAGCCAACCCCAACAGTCTACCTAGGAAATGAGTTGGGACAGTGCAAGGAAGAAGGTACAGAAGATGCTGAAAATCAGCCTATAAAAGCAGCGCAACACAGAGGAATATGGAAGCACTTTGTCGGGTCTTTGGGACTCCGACCTTACTTGGACAAGGGGATGGATATGATGATGATGATGATATTTATTAAATCCTCAAAAAAAAACATGTTTCTTTACGTCCTTACATTTTTTGCGTATTCAATGGATGACATCAGGTATTTTGAAGCATTTCATTTCCTTAATGTAAATAAAAGCAGTTCCATAAAAATCATTAAAATTGCGAATAACGTATAAGAATTTAATATGAAAAGAAAAATTAAACGTTCTCTGACAAATCTCCCCTGCAAGGACTACACCCCTCACCCTCTGTTTACACAGCAAGATTAAAGTCATGGAAGGAAAAGACGATTTGAAGAAAAACAGTATCCAACTTTGGGAAAAGTAATTTTCACCACCGCGCCAAAAGCATTAAAAATATCAAGTTTCAGCTTCCGTCGAGAGCTAGACCTTTTCGCGAGCAACCCAAGACGAATACCAGACGTAATGACCAGCCTTAAGATACGATCTCCACGGGGCAAATAAAAAAAACTAATTTGAAAACTCGTCAAAAGGTTTGAAATACGCGCTACAAGATACGTAATAATTTTTTTTACATTTGATAAAGATATACGTTCGGTACAGTACAGTAGATCGAAAAAATTTCTTGCTAAGCCTTTTGAGTTCTTCAGCCGCTTGTCTACAAGCCGGAACGAGGAAGCGGGCAATTTAATTGAATACGTGTTTGTTTTATATTCCCAAAGTGCATATTTTATCCCTTCGGCTCCAACTCGGAAGGCTTTTAATTTGAAATGTGTATTTATGAAGGTACATATTTATACTCGTAGTTTTAATAAATTTCGTAGCCGGAACTCGGGAACAAATTTGATCAAGGAGCATTTAACCGTTCCGTTACCAAGGCAAAAACTCTCTCGGGATGTTTTATATACCGAAACACGAGAGAGAAAGAAAAAGAACGAGATAGATAATAAGATCGACAAGAGACAAAGTTATATGACCACTTCACGCTAGGAAATTATACAACCCACGTTATGTTCACCGCGTGTAATGTGTTTAAATTTAACATATTGACATTAATAATTATACTATCTTTTATAAAACTTTTCGAAATTTCTTGGGGATTATCCATTATACAAATATTGATATTATTTTATGAAATGTGTATTAATATTAATAATTTTTTAATTAGATACTTTTCTAGAACTAATAATTTTTCTTCAAATTTGAAAAACAATGAGGTTGCAATCAGATTATTCGATGATAAGTCATATTTTTTTATGAAAATAGTTCATGAATTTTTGACGTTTGCAAATTATATTTATTACCAAAGTAAGTGAAAACAACAAAGGAAAACATTTTATTTAAGATCTCCATTTCTTAAATAATCAATATGTTTCGGGCCCAATGAATCCTTCACCAGGATTACCTTAATACCAATGATCAAAATAGGATGTATAGACAATAACAAGAACAAAACATATGGGAAATGTAAAAGTAATTAGGAACTAATGTGAAAACAAATTTAAATGGCATGTAACTATTTGCAAAAAAAATTCGTTATTTTCAACATTTAATTTGCTTTAATAACTTTTACAAATTTCTAAAATTTATTATTTAGCTAACTTTAATCCTAGGTTATTTTTATGTAAAATTTCTAATACCTTGTTATTACCAAAATAATGGTTTGTTTTCATAATTGATTAACAAATTCAGATTTTTTTTTACTAAGTTTTTAACTTTAACTTAATATAAACATATTAAGCGCTTCGTAATATAATATATTTTTTTTACATACATATTATACCTATATAAAAATGATTGCAATCATAACAAATTGTTTTATAAACACCCCGATATTAATAATTCATTTTTAGTACAGAAAGCTGGTTGTATTATTTCTCCAAGGCTTTTCAAAATCAATACAAATATCAATTTTATTCAACCAAAAACATTTAAAATATGTTTAACTTTACTTTGTAATACACACACACAAAATGAGTTATTAAATTACTACTATAGTTTCAAGAGAAGCAGTCCCTCTCATCATCAGGTGTAGATAATAACTAACTTCAAAAACTAACTAACTAACAAAATATATCAATCTAATCGGGTAACTCAGGGGGGCGCGCGGTGGGGAAGTGTATTTTTTCCCCGAACGGCTCTAGGAGTGGTTAAGTGGACTGAAATGTGATATTATTTATTAATGTGTTTCTAGAATTCAAATTTTTTAAGATTTCAACGGTTTCCAAACTATTAAGTAAAAAATAAGTAAAACTTATTTTTAATTATAATGTTACACCACGATGTGTCTGCCAATTCTTTCAATGAAACTAAAAACATTTTTAATTATTTATTTTCCAGAATATATAAAATATTACTATTCAAAGACTTTCGTCATCAAATATTTAATTTTGAGTTTAGTGTGGATTAACACATTGTCGCAGAATGCCATCCAACCCCGCATCGTAAAGGGAAGGTTTAAAAAGACATTTCATAACCGGTTCAAACGTCATAATTTATAATGAGATTGCTTTTTTAAGGCATCTTTTCTGAAACTTGCATTCGTATCTTTTGATTTCATCTCCGCTCTTTGCCAGCTACCTCGCTTTCTTTGATCTATCAGTTTGAAAGTTCTCGAAAGTAATTATTTAGATTTTTCCTTCCGGAATATCTGGGATTACTGAGGCTTCTTGTTAAAACTCTTTGACTAGATTCAAATGTAAAAAAGAACGTTCTGAATATATCAAAAGATGTTAGTAAATTGACTGTTTTGGTGATTTTAACGTCGATCTTGACTATTGTATACATATAAAATAGTAAGAATATGATGTGTCACGTATTCCATGAAAGCATATCTATTTTTTTAAATGCAGATTTTTTTTAGATATACAGGGTGCAAAAATATTTTTTGGGACTCTTCCTCATTAAATTTTGAATAGAAAACATTGTTTACACTTGGGTGAAACGTTGAGAGTTATGGAGATAGTGACATCAAAGTTTGCAATTTTTTTTCAATTTCTCGAGAATTTCAAATTCTCAAACATCTCAAAACGCTGCACAAAAAATTAAAAGTCACCATGGACGTAGAAAAAGAAAATTTAACTTTTTCTGGATGTAGAAGTGAAAAGAAACACAGATGATAGTCTCGGGCACAGAATCATACGAACCATGCACTTGCATGCAGATTCCCAGCACCACCCAGCATAGAAGAGGGGGTTTATAAATATCCTAGCTACGAGAGCTAAAATAATATGCCAAGAAAAACATCTGCAGGAGGAGATACGTACACTGAGTAACGTGCTGGAAAGTAACGAATACCGAAGACGGTAGATGGCTCTTGTCTTATATTCATAATGTAACTGACATGATTGTCAAAGCGCTCAAGAAACGGAAGATAAAGACAGAATTTGGTAAGTCCAAGCTTTAAGACGTCTTAAGACCAGCGAAGGAACGGGATCTCCTTGAGATCGACGATATTCATAGGCTCGACTGCCAAGATTGCTTTTAACAAGGTACACGTGGGACAAACAGCGCGCAATATAGGGTTGACGAGCGTAAGAGAGCATGCAAACTCGGCCATCCAGAAAAACCGGCATTCGCTGAGCACTTTCTAGATACGGGCTACCGTTTTGCAACTGAGCCGAAAATCTTAGGAAAGTCCAAGAGTCACCACGCGCGCCTAGATGTATAAATAACCGGTGATTATTAATACAGATGAAGGTATTAAATTTAAAACCTCGTTGTATCCGGCGCTGCAGAATAAATTGGATCGACGACTCCGGCAGTCGATGGAACAGTGACATAACGCCACAAGCTGCGTTATCACCATACATTGTGACATACCCTGATTTCGACACGGTACTGCAAGCCAGTACTTAGCCTAGCACAAACTTGGACACACCCTGACATCGGTACGGTATTGCAAGCCAGTACTTAATATAAACAGCAACACATACACACCACATCAGCCCTGACGATGGACTCTGAAAGTCGGCCAAAGAGGTCACATATGCACGGCAGAATATCCCAGAAAACTACACATAGACGATTCTGAACGGTCTTAGAATATTTTCAATGTATACCAAGTCACGGGAAGGACCATAGATATATTTAGCATAGTCCCTTCAAATATTTGAAATAATATTGATTTAGGACACAAAAGATAAAACTTACAAAACATTTGATAAGTGTGGATGTTCTTACGGTAAAATTGGAGAACCTTGAATTATGTAAAGTAATCATAAATAAGCCTTTAGACCCCCTACAAAAATTTCCATACATTTTCTTATATCAATAGCTTCGTCTCTATGAGACTTATAATGGTAAACCGGTATTGAATTGAAGAGTTTTACCGATTTATCGGTAACGTTGCATGCCCTAATCCATAGTAATACATTACATTTGAGTAGTTAATTAGTTAACAAATAAATTGGACCTGTTCTGTGTATTTAGCGGAAGTCGTAATTAATTTTAAACACCTACCAAATATGATTAATGACACTCAATTAATAATGGAAAGACTACTTTTGGAAATGGTTCTTCAGCACTATGAATATTCAAAAATCACCCCAGATTATTCCGGCAGCCGTGGTTATGGCATGAATAAGTAACGATTATGAATGTTGAGAACGCGAATGATTTGACGTTGTCGATCAATCATTGGCTTATAGTTGAGGCCAGAAATAGCCAACCTTTAGGCGTTACTACCTCCTGAAATATTGAATTCTCTGAAAATTTTGAAAAAAGTTATGATTACCAGTTATTACTCATCTAAAATAGTTAAGGTTCTGAAATCAACCCTGGCTGGTTAGTGAAAGACATAGTTACCTAGAGATTAGTGTTTTTTATTTGCTTGCTCATCTGAGTTATAGTCATTGTTACACACAGAATTATCCTTTTTTAAAAATTATTTTTATACTTAAATATTTTATATAGGTACCTCATCATTATTTGTGTTATCTGGTAGCTTTTGTGACGGGCATAGTTACATGTATTTTGATCTTTATCCAAATATTTCTACATGATTCCAATGAAAAGCCTCGATGTGTTTAATACAGTAAACGGATAGCAAATTTTCACATTGAGTAGATGTAACACCTGGAAGTTTTTTTTTAAATATAAAAAAAAAGTTTATTCAGTTTTTGCTACGAAAACTGTTTAAGAGCGCACTAAGAAATTTCTATGTACACTTACTTTTAACTCCTATTTTATTTTATTTTTACTGCTACCTACGATCGACAGCAGTTTTTAGACTTAGCTAAAGTGGCAATTTTAAATGTTAAACAATATCATAATACATTGAGTAAAAATAAAAATTATTATAAGATTAAGTATAGAATGACTGCCGTGGCGCACATCTCTCACGTCATCCACATTCATACCTTGTCCCTGATTGTGTTGCGATAGTATGTATTCGACAACAACACCGGGACACACGTGGCAAGCATGTGGGTCAAACAGTGTTGTTTGTTATGGTAATATTGCTGAGTCAGGTCAAACAAGTAGGTAAACAGATAATAAATATGATACTTTAATTTTTAAATGTGAGTTCTGAGAACACAATTACTGGATTTTGACCACAGAGGGATAATTATTAATAAAGATAAATTACCGAAGACTCACAGAGACGAATCTATTTATATAGGAAACGTGTATGGAAGTCTTTTACAATTTTTTTTTTACTTTACAAAATGCAAGTTCACCAATTCCACCCTAAGGACATCCGCACATTTGCAAAGTTTTCATGCGAGTTTCTCCGTCATGGAGATTAAATACGTTATAAACATCTCCATCGATAAATTGTTCCAGAAATATTTTTTGATGAACTAAATGATAAGATTAGTCGACTTGGCTCATAGTCATAACATTTTTTTTCTTTTTCTTTTTCCTCATATAAATATTATAAGAAATGAAATTATGAACTACCCAGCATTGAAGAAAGCGGCCACATCTTTTATTTTATGCAATTTCGTTTCGAGAAAAGTAACGAAAAGTTTGTTTCAGAATGGGTTGGAAAATGCATAAGCCAAATGCGGTCTTACCCACGGCGGTTTAAGTCATTCGGTTTTTGATGGAAATCGTAAGGAAAATGCATAGCAAAGATTGATCCATAATTTGGCGCAGAGAAATACGATCAAATGCTTGAAGCAAGGGAAATTCTTGCAATATCCACACACAGAATTCATCGCATGGAAAAGTAATCGTCTAAATATTTATATGATTTTAATGTTGGGAAGTTTTGTTTAGATTAAGTATTGTATAATGTCGTAATATGTTGTCACGTGTCGTGGCTAGGGGAGGAATGAATGAAAACACTGGTTATCAATCAGCGAATTATTTATTTATTTATTAAAAACGCCCCAGTGGGCTTAAACAGTACAAGAAAATAAAAAGGATTTTAATATACCTAACATAAAACAACATTTTACAGTAAATAATTAAAAAATAATAATGCAAATAAAATATATTAAAAATAAATGAACAATATGGAATGTAACAGTATAAATGTAACAATATTAAATAAGTTAACAAAAGAAATGAACAATAAATATAAACGATGATTAATGAGTACACAAGCAAACAGTTATAATTGGAAACTTTTAACAAATTAGTAATATAGTAAAATAATGATAATTAAACCAATACACGAAATAAAAAAGACAAGATAAAATAAACGAAAAAATAAATATAAAAGATAAAATCAAAACATATTTAAAAGGAAAATGAGCAATTATTAGGAACATTAAAATAAATAAATATATATAATTCATGGGGAACAAAACAGAAACGTAGCGTGTATATGCTACATTCCTGCATTAACACTGCCATTATAAAATAAAGATATTTGCGATTTATATATTTATTTTTTCACGCCTATTATAGGCTTTTACATGAAAATTTTTTATATTATATAAATATTTATATAAAAATAATATCAAGTATAAGTAGTACTTACATACAAGATGTAAAAAAAAAAGTCGTATCAGGTAAAATATATATAAAAAAAAGCGATTACGAATGGTTATTTAACTTTTCAATATACAAAGTCATTTAGTATTAAACTGAACGGTTTTATTTAAATTATACTATTTTCAGTATTTAACTAATTCACTAGAATATTCCATCCAATTCTCACTCGTAGTATTTATCGCATTTATTTATTTCGCCAATTAGGTACTTCGCTCGATTATTCACTTTATTTATCGTTTCGATTCCCTCACGACTGGCCACACTGGGCGTCGAAAGCGGTTCACGGCCGACTTCGCACGGTAATGATCTGTCAAACGCGACGACACGAAGTGCGCCGCGGCCGGCGCCGTATTTATACCCGAAAATACTGATATTTTCGTACTTCATAGAAGGTTCTCGTTGCTTCTCGGTTAAACCAGGCATTTATAGACGATTCTCAAAGGTTGTTATAGGTCGTTCTCGATTCTTCGAAAATGTTATGACAATTGACGTATTACCGGGGGTTCAGACAGTGTGTAATTTTTTTTTACCATCTTGTCACAATATCTCTTAGACACATTTGTGATATTGTCCGGGCTTTACTCTTATTAGATGTGTGAATTCATATTTAAAGGCGTACCCGTTTTATACTCAAAGATTAAATTATATTAATGTTCACCCTTATATTCCGAATTAAGTAAAATATGACAGTTACATAGCATGGAAACAGAAACGCTGTTTTTTTTCTCGTAACAAAAACCTTCAAGTGGGCAAAAATAAAAGAACAATGATTCCAAGAACAAAATGGCAAAATGAGAGATAATTGTTGGAATTAAATTTTGCAGTGGAAAGTATTCGGCAAAATATGTACCTAGGCTTTTGTTGAGGGCAGTGCAGAACTAGGTATCGTGGGGATCATGATGTTCGTGTTCAGAAAAGTACCCGAATAGGCTAAAGAAGAAGATGATTACTATGAAATAAGCTCTAGTCAAGATGATTTTCTACTAAATAAATTTTAATATATTACGTTTTTAAATTTAACAAATTCTATTTGTGGCAACATTATAATTAACACTGTGTTTTAACCATGTACTCTTTTTCGGGACAGTGAATATAATTTCACTGTCCTGAAGAAAGGGTATCACTCCCGAAACATGTTGAAATATTGTAATGAAATTTTAGTGTGATAAAACAAAGTGTCAAGTTTTTTGTTTATGAAATATATATTGTACCTCGCAATATTTTTACCACACTTATTACCTCATTGTTACGAAATTTTATAATCGAAATTCAGATGTGAATTATATCGGCGATGGAAATCATTTGTAGGCTATGAATGATGGTGAATTTTTTGCTACTATGAGTACGCATAAAAAATAATTTTTAATATAGTTTCAAATTCGAAATTTTTAAAATACTAAATTGTAGGCCGTAGATTGGTAATCCCCGGATAAGCTGTTGCGGGGCAAACCGGAATTAGTAATATGAAACCGGGTTGTTATGGAGAAAATAAATGGGGATGATTTGTCTTACTATTATTATAACTTAAGCCGTGCTATAACGGGGAATATTTGTAAAGGGTAGAAAAAGTAGGGAATTTATTTAGATAATCGCTAGATTCTTTGCATTAAGCTGAGGGGATGACACCGACGACTGGGTGGGTTCATTAATTCTCGAAGGGTAGGTAATCTTGTAGATACGAAAAATTACTTTTAGCAATATTCAAATATATATAAACCATTAAAATATCGGCTTCGGTTGGACTGTCCAACCGAAGTCTGATTTGAAAGAAAAATGATCTTTTAACTATTTAATTAATTCGAATTCTTGAGAATGAGGTATAATTTTTTGAATATTTTTATATTAATGACAGTGAAATTTTTTTGAACACATGTAAAATTAAATTAAAATAATCGATATTTTAATGGTTTTATGGATACTGCAATATAGGAAACAGAAGTTTAATTTTTGTCTTTTTTAAAACGATATATTTAACAACTTGTCGAAAAATATTAATGTCCGAATAGCACCACTTCTTTCTCAAACTTTATATAATCAATTTTTAAATAAGATATATGGTCTTTATTTGAAAATATAGAGAATAAGTGTACCAAAGATAACTCTATTGCATGAAAACTACAATAGTGTTTCGGGGTTATAATATTTTGATGTTATAACAATATATGATTTTATATACAATTCATATACAATATACAATTCATATTTTTTTAACAAATGATTTAAGAGTAAATGGATCTATCATAATAAAATTGATTACAAGCCTGTTTAGCTATGGGTTTTGCAAAATGATTTAATAAGTTTACGTTAAATTTAGCAAATCGAGAGCAAATACAAAAATCGTTTACTGGGGCCTCTTAAGCTTGTGATATTTTGTTTCAATACTGTACTGATTATTATTTTAACTATTGAAAAAAAATATTAGTCAAACGCTTTGGAATTCATACGATACAGTAACCGTTTTGATAAAATTTTTGCATATATTTTGCGTGTATGTAAATTTTATCTAGAAATATACAAAGAAAATATCAAGAGGCCTTAAATCGCACCATCTGGGGAATCGGTTCGAGATTAATTTATAAAAATAAAATATATACTCTTTAGCAAACAGAAAATATATGTCATCGAAACTCTTTATATTGCTGGAATGAAATTGAAGAAGAAAAATTATTGCATTTATCGATGCGATATAAATGTAAGGTGGGATCCTTTTGTTTTAAATCAAACTCCAAATTAATAGGCTTTTTTTTATTCGCACAAAATACCGATATTTTGTGATATATTTATATATTTCGTTTATTTGTTTATGACCATGACACATTTGTGGGCTTTCACATAAATAGTTGTATTTTATATATAACAGAATTTCTCGAAATTTTCCTGGCTTTCCTGTGACTTTGTAAAAGGCCAATTTTAATTATATTGAGAAATGATAACACTGTTTACTAAATAGTTCATTATTAGTAATATTACTAATGATGATACGTTAGCATCGAAAACGGTATGATTGTTATAAATAACTGTTGCGTCTTTATCTTTGTTTCGGTGGATGGATTCCAACAATACTCAGTGTGGAGTTTACAACTTTTATTGGGATAAATTTATACAATGTAAGATAAATACTATGGCGCGCGAACCGTACAATCCAATGGCTCTAATCAGTCCGCCTTTCACGCCGACCCAGCTGGCCTTGCATGCTCTTTCGCGCTCCCTCTCTAATTCGATCTCTTTCACACATTCCACAGACACTACAATAACAAATGGTGAAAGTAAACATTTTTTTCTTGTTTAAATATATAATATATGATATATATATATATATATTATATAATATAGATTAGCATATATATAGTATATATGTAGTTCTAACACCGGGGGGTAACCCGCGGTCAAATTATGTCGTCAGGACCAGTGTCTGCCGAACATTTCGAAAAAGTATCACGTTCATTTCAGGGCGCCTTGTCGATGAGCTGCTTCTCCAAAAAGCGTACAACCGTTTGGGTCCGGAGCTCACCGTCAAGTGAAAGTTTGAAAAATTCTGCGTCAGGTGTTTGTGGAGGAGTGGGTTTCTCCAGCGACGCCGTTAATGTGTTTTGCTCGGCTTCTAGTAATCCGTATATTTACTTTATTATCGTCATTATACAATGTTGAGAAGGTTGGGTTAGGTTAGGTTAGGTTAAGTTTACTGGTAAGATGAACAGTGAGATCTGATCGAAACGTCGGCAGACGACTGGTCCTGACGACCAGAATTTGACGCGGGTTACCCCCAAAGTAGTTAGAACTAACACATATATATAATATAAACAAAATCATCAGCCCAAATTATACTCAGAACTAAGCATATTCAAAGTCTTAACATTTATTCAATTCAGGTATGCCCATACAACGAAAAATGTCAATGAATTTCTAAATCCTGTCACCAAGCTGGTGCTTCTTTGCTATTGGCATATATAATTGATAGTTATTTCTATAGGTACCTACAAAGAACACTTCGTATTATTTCTTCTTTAGCGGTAATTCGGCACCGGTTTTTTTTTACCTTCTCTACTACATGCTCCCTTTAGGCCCGGTTGTTTCAAGTTCGATCAAAGTAAGCGGTCGATTAAAGCATAGATTTTTACGAAAACGGATCGTCTGATTGGTGGAGAACGTAAAAATCTACGCTTTAAAAGAACGCTTATTTAAATCCAACTTGAAACAACCGGCCCTTAGACGTATAAAAGTAGTATGGAAGTGTGTATCTGTAGTGTACAAGGATTAGTGCGGCCATGTGTAAAAAAAATTCAAACGAAAACATATATAGATACTGCAAGGAATCTTCAATAAAATTATCTAACCTTTTCTATTATGTATACAAACCTTAAAATAGGGTTGTATATAAGCCCGCAACCTTTTATAGATTTCGTGGTATTCAAGAATAAAAAAGCAGGGAGACTGGAAAGTGTGTCACTAATCGGAAAAAAATTGCTGGACGTCGTGGACAAAGGAACACTATCCAAAGTGTATTACTTTTGCTGTGGAGGAAGAGAAAGGGGGTTGGGAGAGACGGCAACGTGTTGCTTATCGATCACCCGACCCATCAGTTTGACAGAAACGTACATTGGAAAAGTGACTAGTGTGACGTCTACAGAAAGGCTATGTCAAAAAATTATAATTGTATTGATTCAACTGCTTTCATTTTCTAAACCATAACAGAAATATCTTATTTCGTAAATTTCTTGCTACGCAACCTGGTTCCATGGCTGAGTCCAATACGTTTGACTTAAATAAAAAACTAATAAGCTTGTAAATTTTAAAACTATTATAAAAAATCTATCTAACGACCGTAATAATAACTTAACTCTTTAACAGTACGCCCTACACCTCCGCGTTGATGACGACGTTGAATAACACTTTAAAGAAACGTCGAGAATCGTCTCTCGGAAAAACATACGATTCGTATAAAATATCTGTAACCATTTACAGTTAAATATGTCTAACGACCGTAATAATAACCTAAACTCTTTAATTATAAAAAAGTTAAACTAAATTAGTCTTAAAAATTATAATTTCTTAGTAAAAAAAAGTCGTGCTTTATTACATAAATACGTTTTTACTTAAAAAACTCGGTTTGGAATTAAAACAATATCTATTGCTAAAATACGTGTGGTCTGAACTAGTGTAGTTTAATTAAGATAAATTATAGTAGTCTCATAGAGACAAAGGTATTTATATGAAAAATGTGTATGGAAGTCTTTTTTGTACAATGGCCTAGTGTTTACAACCTGTAGCTGGCTTACATGATCACTCCACACAAAAAGTAACGTTCAGTAATTCCACCGTAAGAACATCCACACAAAAAAATTATAAATTAAAGTTATAAATAGGTTTCAAATAGGAATCATCCGTATATTTCAATGCGCTATACTAAGGACATCTGTAGCCTCTTTTTTCAAACAGTATACATAGATTTTGCAGCTGGTAATGATACTTATATATTTTTAATGTATGAAGCAATATTTTTCTTAATGTTTATATTATATTCTTCCAAATTCTTTAACACGTAGAATAGAATACGCTTGAATATTAGGTTAGTTTAGTTAAGGTTTTTCGTTTTTACTTCCTTTCTTTTAACTCGTGGCGTCTGCTTGCTTTTTTTCTTGACAAAAAAACTTTGGATCGATTTTCAACCCTTTTCCCGTGATCCAATCGAGCTGAAACTTTGCAAGCAGACTCGTGGCGATGATCAAAAAGACCTATCAAATTTTCGTCAAAAAAAAAAATAATATTATAATTTTAGATTTTTAGAAATTTTAGTGGTTTTTTCAAATTGGAATCATTAGAAACGTTTGATTACGGCGGCCCGATAACGTCGCGGAATATTTTCTAAATTTGAATTACTCCGTCGGTATGCATAATAGGTAATTCACTACGAATGTCGAAATTCTAAATTGACTGACAAATGTTTTTAGAATTCAATCTTCAAAGCACGAAGTGTCTTATCAAAGCTCAAAACATCTGTCATTTAAGAAATATATTAAATTTCTGTAAGTTTAGTGTTATGTTATATGTTTTAATTCGTCTTTAATTGTTGTTATATTTTACAAAGAAAGGGAGTATAATAAAAACTTGGTTTTTATGGGTTAGTTTTTTTTAAGATTCAGATTAATTTGAATCACACTCTTCTAAGGCTAACTTCCATTCCCTCATATAACCTCATCCCTTAGAGAAGTGTTCGCCTATGCTTTCATAATAATATTGGGAATTTGCTTTGCGTGCCCTTAAAAAAATATGTGTTGCTTTGACAATTCTTTACCTTGAAAATGCCTACAAAAATATTATTTATTTTTCAGCTCGGGTCAAAGTTGACGGGTTTGTTAATCTTCTTACAAATGTTCTATACTTGTCAACCTTTGAGCTGATCCCTATTTTCTTGTCACGTGTTAAAACGGACTGTTTTTTACTAGAATATTTACTACCATAAGCGTCACTGATTTCTCACACCGAGGATTCTGGGTTCGATCTTCGGTGAGGTCATACTGAATATATGTGATTTACTCAAATATACTGTGTATTTTAAGCGTTAAAAAATTAAATAAATATGTTTAATTACTCCTCTTCTTTTAACTCGTAGCGTCTGCGGTTTGTTGTCTGCCGGAAAAACTTTGAATCAATTTTTAAACCTTTTTTCGTGATACAATCGACCTGAAATTTTGCAGGCAGACTCGTGACAACGATAAAAATGAAAAATGAAGTACAATTTTGGATTTTTCGAAATTTTAATGTTTTTTTTTTAAAATTGGAATCAATACAAATGACTAATGACCCCGACGCGTGCAGTAGGCACAAAACCTGATTCAATAAGAAAGGGAGAACAATAAAAACTTGGTCTTTATTGGTTAGTTTTTTTTACATTAATATAATCATTGGCATTCTGCATTCTCAATGTTAATAAAGTACCACCACCTACATCAATACCAGATAATCTATTTTAATTCAGGATAACCGTGGTGTATTCAAGCAGGCCAACTTAACGAGCGTATCAAGGGTCGCGGTCATAAAAAGAGAGAGCGCGAGCTCTTGCTCTTCTTCTTTTTCTTACTAGCGTGCAGTTAGCACAGGGTTTCTTTAGCGTTAGTATATATAAATAACCTGAGAATATATTGGAGAAAACGAAAAAAAACGAAGAAAAGTTTTGGGATACAATAACTTACCTAATTGCAGCAAAAAAAAAAAACACGAACTTTTAAGTATTGAAAAGGAAATAGTAAATCAGGTCACAAAGGGATTTTATTATTTTAAAATGGTATATATAACAGAACGCATTATGTGCGGTATTTTATTTTTCACGATTTCAACTCAGTCTTGGCGAAATCGGAACTCAAAGAAAGCTAATGTGGAAAAAGGGTATTTTCTCATCTTCGAGTATATTCATCTGGCAGTAACAAATACGACGGATGCTGATAGTCCGACGATGTCGCTGGGATAGCTTGACAACATGAATTTACAAAATAGTTAGGAAAATTAATGTCCATAATTGTTTAGCGAATATTAGATAGAGTGATTATTCTCTCTTGTAAAATTTTGTTTTTAATCTGCTTCATTTTTTCTAAACAACCCTGATGTATGGGAGTGAAGCCTGGAATTGGCAAAAGAGGAATAAAAGTAGACAGAATGCGGTGGAAATGCAGTCACTAAAACGCTTGTGTAGAAAATCTTTGGTCGATATAGTGAGGAATGAACAAATTAGACGTGAATGCAATGCTGGCTGTAGTGTGGTAGATAGAATAAAGAAAGGAGTGCTGAGATGGTTTAGTCATGTGGAACGTATGAACGAGGAAAGGATGATTAAGAAAATATATGAGGCGAGTGTTGAAGGCAACAGGAATAGAGGGCGTCCGCGAAAGACCTGGCACGATCAGATACTACAAGTGTTTGAGGATGGCCCTGTTGAAAGCCGCAACAACGGTAGAACTTGTATGACAAGATATATGAATGTGGCCGAAGCAAAAGTGGTGCGCCAGGATAGAAGAGTGTGGCGTTCATCCCTCTCTGCCTACCCCTGCGGGGAAACGGCGTGGTGGTTAGTTAGTTAGTTTAATTTTTTCTCTACAGGCATAGATAAACTTGTAATTCATCGTTCGCAAAAATACGTAGAATCTAATGGCTTACATTTTGATTAATAAAGTTTATTATCAAAAATCTAAATTAGAGAAGCAACAGAAAATACTGTTAATGAATTACTGTATTTCAATCTGCCTAGTTTTATTCTACGGGCATAAATGTACTTGTAATTCGATTCGTAGAAAGTAATAACTTGTACCTTGATTATTTTCTCTAAATATTTGTTAATTGAATTTGATGGTTGAAATCGGCCATTAATTTCGAAACAACCTAATATTATCAGGTGATTTTAAATCGTTTTACTGAACAGTATTTGTGATGGCGATTTCCGCAATTCAAATAAGTTGTGCCAGGCCGTTCCGAGAAATGTGTTTAGTAAATAAATCGAGTGTTTTTAGATTAAAATATTTCGCTTGTAAATTAATAATAATTTATTAAAATTGAACAAGGGCAAGAAAGTTAAATAATAATATTCTTTTTCGTGAGAGGATGGGGGATGAGAAATATAATTTAGGTTGTGTATGTAGGTGCCTTGTATAAACACGTTTAAAAATTTCAACGTCTCTCCTGGAGTTCAATTACGTTTCGATTGAGTTTTCTATACATAATATATATTCGAGAAGGAAAATATAAGGAATAAATGTTCTCGTACGAATTTTTGTAAATGTATGTATTTTTACAGATTTTTTCATATGAAGAGGGTCAAAAGAAACGGCTCCACACGGAGTAAACGTATTTCGTTTATTAATTTTTACTGATAGAAAATCGAGTATCTGCAGGGGTGTGATTTTTGAACTTTGGACGCCATTTCTCCTCAGAAGTAGGCAGAGAATAGAACGCCACACTCTTTTGCCCTGGAAAACTTTAGCAGGGCCATCCTTTAATATTTGAATTATCTGATCCTGCCAGGTTTTTCGCAGATGCACTTTGTCGCCTCTTATATTTTTTTTAAAATCCGTCCCACAAGGCCTAACTGTCTCAGTGTTCCTTTCTTTACTCTATCTACAGTGAATGGAACCCACCTCTCATCCGGGACTATTTTTTGAGCAAAAGCTCCCATATTGGTCTTGCTCATTTGCCGTGTTTGGCACTTATCCTAATAAATATTGCAGTCAGCGTTACATTAACTTCTAATACATTCATTTTCCCTTCTATTAAACAAAAGTTTTTACAGACGCGCCTAAGTATTTATTACAGTATTTGTGGAGGTTATTGCAGTCCCACACATTCCACCTACAGAATATAAATATTGAATTATAATACAAGAAATACGACGTCTAAAGAGATATGGTCCACAGACCAATATTGTTACAAGCGTGTACATAATATAAATTATTTTTATTTTTTTATTGTTGTATATATTTATACAGAAGATAACTAAATCTATGTTATATTAAATCTATGTTATAACATTTTAAAGACATTATACTCCCCATAATATGAGCTAAGTTTATGGGAGGAGTATTTACCAAATTTACATGCCAAATTTAAGTACACAATCAGAAACCATTTTGAAGTAGTAATTTTAATCATACAGAAACCATTTGAGACATGTGAGCAATGTTACAATACATCATTGTCCAAAATCAAAAATTTCACTTCTTTCTTAAACTGTTCCTATTATGGAATGTTTCTTCTTTGAAATTTGTTTTGCGACAACAATGTATTGTACTGTTTAACTCCCAAGTATGTATAGTGATGTTGCACCATGGTGGTTCTTTAAGCTGCTATCTTTATTTGCCCCTTTGTTCTATGTCTATTACTGTGACGAATGTGCGGACGCTTGGATGAGTGAGAGGCAAGCGTGCGAGCGAGACGCGTGGATGGCGCCCGTGCTGTTGCGCCGCACCGGGCAGAACGAGATTCACCGGGGTCCGAATCAGTTGTACATATTGTATTATAAAGTAGTCTCCAATAAATGTTATTACCTACGTAACGCGTATTACTAGAAGAACCCGATTTTCTCAAGTGCGTAGGCCGAGTTATATTGCCTACGCACGTAAGAACATCACAATTACTTATATAATTATATAATATATGTATAAAAAGATAAAATGAGAATTAAAGCAGTAAATAAAATGGTGTGGGCTAATATATGATTTCACTTAGACGTAATGCATTCCATCTAATCATTTAAAAGTTTTTACAATAAAATTGTATAATATGCACTCCAGTTTAAACCTCCTTATATTCTCCGTGTTTTGAATTTCCTTTGGCGGGCTATCGAAGATTTTTATACCTTTATACATCATACAATTTTGTGAGATCTTTCAACGCTTCTGTTTTTTAGTTTACCCAGAGTTCACCCATATATAACGTTGCACGGAAGAGCGCCCTTTTCACAGCGATACTGAAAAGGCGAAGCCTTCTACTGAGCGTGTTTGTTTTTACGCTGAAAGCTTCTTTTCCTGTCATTGTCGTCGTCATCCATCAAGTTACTAGTTATTATGTATGGGGTATAAAAGCAATAGTAGCAATATCCAAAAAAATTGATGCAGTCATCAGGATTACTAATTATAATGTATTGAATTCGAGATTTTATAGGAAAAATAGCCTTTATATTCATAGAACACATGAGTAACTGTAACTGGTTGCGGATATTTTATACGAACCGTATGTTTTTCCGAGAAACGATTCTCGACGTTTCGTTGAAAACTTATTCAACTTCATCAGGAGGACGATCTTTATCCGCGGAGGTAGAGGGCGGACTGATTACTATAATACCAATGATAACCAGTTACAGTTAAATATGTCTAACGGCCGTAATAATAACCTTAACTAAAATTAAAGAATAGAAAACATGATTTTGGATGGGGTAGATATATAAAACCTAGAATTCAGTACTTTTTAAATTAGCTATCCTCGGTGACTGAATTATTTTTTTTTCTATTATATATTGTTGCCTTTGCTTGATACCCCAAATGTGTCCTTGATATTCAGTTCTTTCAGTTACCTCCAGTATCACATTAATAAGGGTAGCTAGAGGAATATTTCTCGGGCCCTGACTAAGCATTAAGACCAACACAGGCGTTTTCTAAGCATGTTTGTTTCTTTGGCAAAGGCGATCGCCATACATGATAAGTTATAACTCATTACCGGCGTATAAAAGTCTGCGCCTATCTCACACCATCTTAAAAACCTTTACTGCCTTAAATGTCCAGAGAGATAGGAATATAAGTTATACCTCACAATATTCAAGGCTATTCACAACATGGCCCCTTAATACATTACCGACTTCTGCATTCGATTTTCCGCAAACAACAGACAAATTATTCTTCGCTCAGAATCAATATTTAATACAAATAGGTTAGTTGAAGTAAATCGCGTCCACAAAACCAATTTCGGTGACCGTACCAATAAACTGAGACAAACAGCTTACCACAGTTCAAAAAACAACTAAAGACGCACTTGTTTAGACAATCACACTGTTTACACTGTTACAACACTACGTAACGTTTCCCATTCTTAGTATGCACTCCGCGAAAATACCTCATTCTTTCAATCACTCCCAGCTATTATAATTTTAAATGCTAATTCAATTTTTTGCGTGTTAAATAATAGTAAATATGCTAATATGTTAATAATAAAAAATTGCTATAAAAGTAATCCTCAAAACCTCAATTTTAACGAGGACAGATGAAATATTCAAAAAATTCGACGTATTCGATAGAAAAACAAATTTATGCGAATACTACTCTTAAATACACATACAAACACAAAAATACACAGTTTAAGCTAACTCAAACAATAATTACCAAACGGTCAAACAAACTCAACCTACAAATCCCAACGTATGGACAAAGGAGCTATAACTATTTTGGACCCAAATTACTTAATTGCATGCTTGATGAATTAAAACAATCCGGGCTAACCACAATTTACAACCCTAACATAAAATACAAAATAAAACAGTGGATCCGAAACAAGGGGAGAGCTAAAATAGGCACACTTACACAAACACACTAACACAATATAACCTCATATATTAGGTCCTTACATATGAAATTGGCGTTTAGTATGGGAGGAACATAAGGCCGATTTTTTTTTATTATAATATATTTATTTAATCAAAGTATGTACCATTGCTATCTATGCACTTTTGCCATCTCCAAGGTAGTTTATCGATCCCTTTACTAAAAAAACCATTCGGACGGGAATCAATAAAATCTTTGAAGGCGGTTTGGACTGCCCTATCGGAGTTGAATTTTTTCCTGTGCAAGAAGTTATCCAAATTTCGAAAAAAATGGTAATCTGTTGGGGCAAGGTCCGGAGAGTACGGTGGATGTCTTAGACATTCCAATTGAAGCTCCTCTAATTTGGTAGTCGTCTGTTGTGCAGTGTGTGCTCTAGCGTTATCATGAAGCAGCAGTGGCCTAGAGCGATTAACCAGCCTCGGTTGTTTAGCAGCTAGCTTTTTCATAATGGTTTGCAGTTGCTGACAATAGACATCTGCCATAATCGTCTGGCCAGATTTAAGAAAGCTGTAGTGAACGACACCAGCACTAGTCCACCAAACGCTCACAAGTAACTTTTTTGGAGTCAATTTTCGCTTGGGGCATGGTTTGGCTGGTTCGGCAGGGTTCAGCCATTGCGATGAGCGCTTCCGATTATCGTACAGGATCCATTTTTCATCACAGGTCATGATTCGATTTAAAATCCCTTCATTATTGTGCCGGTTGAGTAATGCAACGCAGCAGTCAACGCGCGTTTGTTGATTTGCTTCACTCAATTCGTGAGGTACCCACCTTTCAAGCTTTTTCACCTTACCAATTTGCTTCAAGTGGATTAAAACAGTTTTATCACTAACACCGCAGCCTGCAGCTAACTCGGATGTGGTTTGCGATGGATCCGCTTCCACAATAGCCTTCAATTCTTCATTATCAACTTTGGTCTCCGGCCGTCCACGGGGCTTGTTCTGCAGGTCGAAATTTCCAGAACGAAAACGTTGGAACCAAAAACGCACTGTGTTTTCTTTTGCGGCACCGTCGCCATACACATCATTAATCCTTCGAGCCGTTTCTGCAGCACTGGTGCCACGGTGGAACTCGTACTCGTAAATAACGCGATATTTCAAGTTTTTCATTTTGTAAACTGAGTGACGCAAAGAAAAAAACAATTGAGGAAAAAACAAATGAATTATAATTTTCAAAACACAAATACATGAGTAAATAGCTGTATAAATTTGGATTTGGAATTCCTAACCAATGAGAAGATATTTGAGATCAAATTTGCCAGTACGGAAAAACGTCAATTTCATATGTAAGGACCTAATATTAATATTTTTGAGTATTTTTTTAAATATAAATTACTTTTCCTTTCTATGATCTATATTAAACGATGAAATAACCAAGAAAACTAGTGTTCCTATTAATCAGTGAAATATGTCAACTATTTAATTAACAATGTCTTATACAGGCGACATAGGTTTTCTATGTGTTGAAAATACAAGGAAAAATGTTTATGTTGATTGTAAACCCAGTTATAAAATTAATAATGGTTATTGTTTGAAATAAGATTTACAAAGTGAAATGTAAATGTAAATTAAAAAGTTAGTTTAGTCTAAAAATATAAAAATTCTTACTGTGTTGGTGTAATGCAGGTAAGGGTTTTGATTTTTACAAACGTGTAATGATTTTTTATTTAAATTGCGAGGTTTGGTAATAAAATGCCAACTGGTATTTTAATATCTGTCTACAAAAGAATCGAGCATAAAAACCATTTAAAAAATGTCGCACATAATATCTAGTAATACGCGTTAGATAATTATTGATAAACCTATATGATATTGCATAATGGATTTTATGATCTTCTATGTATAGTTTTCTGGGATATTCTGCCGTGTATATGTGACCTCTCTGACCGACGTTTCGGATCCCATTGCAGGGTCCATCATCAGCCTTGATGATAATCCGAGATTTCGGTCAGAGAGGTCACATATACACGGCAGAATACCCCAGAAAACTATACACAGAAGATTCTGAACGGCCGTGAAAACCAAAGAGAATTTTCTGATGTTTCAATCATGAGATATTAATCATCAAATTTTTTAATAGTATTTTTTCCATTTCATCGGAGAAGTATAGTTTATCGCGCCCATGAGGCGAGATTTTGATAATAAAAAATATGGTTATATAAATTATAAAAAATGACATATGTGGTTCTATTTCACATGTTTCGAAACTACGAGAGAAAATATTGTAAGGTGTGACCACTTTTTAATTTGATTTTTAATGCTAAGATCAGCTTATCATTCATGAAGATATTAAGAATGAATGTAAAGCTAATCTAATCATAATTAATAGAATTAAAAAAGGGTCGCTCGGTTGGTTGATAATGCAAGTGTTGATGGCGGCAGAAAGACAGGGCGACCGCGGAAGACGTGGCACGACCAGATTAACCAGATACTGGAATATGGTTCCGTTAGAAGCCTCAACAACGAGCTTGCATGCTAAGATGTATGCATATGGATGAGGCGAGAGTTGAGTTGAGTTGAGAAGAGTGTGGCGCTCTAACCTCTCTGTATCCCGCGGGAAACAGCGTGATGGTAAGTAAGTAATGTTAAATATCTATAAGTTAGATGCAGAAAAAATCACGGAAATGTTAAGCACAGTTAAAATGATTGGTTTGTCGATAACGGGATCGAACTCTCTAAAAAAGCGATTCATAAAAAAATTGATTGTGATTTTATGATATGTATTCAAAATGACATTTGATCTTTGGTGAATCGGTCAACTATCTTCATAGCACAGTCAAGCTTACTACTAAGGCGGTATAAGTATACTATTCATCATTCAATTTATTACACTAAATTCTGCCACAACTGACTGCCATATTTCTCGCCTCTTATAAGATCAATCGTGGCATTCCCACTAGAATCAGTGAATCTTGAAATATCACCAGTTTCGCGCACCTATCTTAATTATAAAGTGGAATATCTGTTTGTCTGAAGCGGCAAAAACTCTTGTGATATTTATTTTAATATATAATAAATAATATATGCAAGAATCCGAATATCAAAACAGGTGGTAAAACTAGTTAATTATATGAGAATTAGTTAAATTCGCTTTTATCCCGAGAACTAAGCTTATATCAAAGATTTTCTATTTACAATTTATTACTCATGGCAATTTAATATTGTGCTGTATACAGAAAAATATCAATATATGAGCGAGCGATATCTTTTCGAAAAAGAAACGAGGTTACACGACCGCTTCGCGCTAGACAGTGATACAAAAAACACTTGACGTTTATTTAATGATTGTTTAAAATGTGTTTGCCGCACACCGTTGTTTTATGTCGTACTTGGATTAGTTTAATTATTAACGTTTTAAATTTGTAGTTTATAAGAAGCAATTCAAAAAAATCACACTTTTAAAAGTTTGCTTAGGATTACAATATTAATTTTAACAATAAACAAACTGGAAACTGTCGGTTAGTTAATTAATTACTGGAATTTTAGTAATTGGGAATAAAAATATTGCAACATATACTTTTGTTGTATACATAATGTTTAGATAGACTAAAGAAAACGTAGTAATTTTCATTGTTCAGATTCACTGCTTGTACTGAAATTGTTTAAATACCTTAGCCTGAGAGAATAATTGACCATCCAGTTTGAAGACTGCCATGATAGGCTGAAACCTATCACGGTTAAATGGAATTTCATCACAAATTAATAGCTTCAAATTAGAAAAATCTATGTACTTATTATATTATAATAATAAAAAATTAGCAGCAACAGATGCAGTGGTCTCCTGTACAGAGCCACTAGTAAAAAATCGATCTAAGATAATCGACCACACGACTAAGTTCTGAGATTGTACAATATTCCGCTAGAGATCGCGACCGCGTCACCCTCTGTGAGACGTCCATAAAATAAATGAAACAGATTGACGCGCACTATTTGGTAGCTGGTGCGGGATCCCAGGATCCACGTAACACAATTACAATGGCTTGATATAACAATATCCTGCAATTTGAGCGGCCGGCCCCCTCCCGCCTCCCGGGAGCCCATTCGAGGGCCACAATTGGCCCTAATAGGACAAATCAACGCTCGTAGGAGCATTCCTAGACGGACCAAGACGGCCCGGAATTTACAATCCACCGCCTTTACAAGATAGCGCGGCAAAACAATATTACCTGCGACAACACGAGCAAGACGTATTTATTAAGATGTTCATTAAATTGTGTGAAAAACATTTACTATGTTACTTCAAGGTGAGTTTAATTACAATTTAATATTTTACGTTTCTATAGAATCTCTCATCGATAGACGAAGTATTAAACTAACTTTTAGTTTAATACTTCATCGGGCGATGAGAGATTCTGTTACTCTCGAAATTGAAGTAGTAATTAATATATTACATTCGTCCGTACTCTGAAAATAGCAATATTGGGAAGAAAGATCTTTATCCCAACACTTAATAGACGAAAATAAAAAAATAATGTTCTGTGTTTTTCGAACATAAATAAGAGGATTGGTATATTTTCACATGTCTCTCTCAAAGTAAATACCTTTATATCTGTTTTCCGATGCGGGCGGTCTGGTCTGACAGCTTCGCTCTGCCGCAAACGTAACCTCACAATTCTCATGTTTCGACTAAAATTACATCAAATAAGTACTAATGCTGTATTCAAAGCTTAAAGAAAAAAGATTATTACATATGCACTTATTAATTTCTTCTCCCACGGCGTCCTGATGTAAAATTATGGCAAAATTTTCATTGTTGCGTTAAACGCATATTGAAAGTTTCCTGGGTGGATAGAGTGAAGAATGTTTGAGAAAGATCGAGAAGTGCTGCGGGCTATCAAGACAAGAAAGCTGGAGAATCTCGGACATATTATGAGAGGACCAAAATATAGTCTAAACCAACTCATCATCCAGGGGAAAATAAGTGGTAAAAGAAGCGTAGGAAGACGCTCATGGTTGCGTAACTTGAGGGACCGGTATAAGTGTTACTCGACTGATCGCCGACCTCCGATAGGAGATGGTACCATAAGAAGAAGAAGAGGTAATGTAGTTTACCTTTTCACCCGATTTAATAATCATCATCAATAATCACCACAACGTTAACGCCAAATCCATCAATAATTGGGGTATTTATTTATTTATTTGGAAACTCCTGGTTTAAAATATTTTTCTTACAGCACAGTAAATTTTGTGGATTTAAGTTACTCAACTAGGTATCCGATAAGCTTGATATCCGGTAACTCAATATCCGATAAGCTTGTTTGTACACTGTTAATATTTTTTTAAAAATTCGCAAAAAACGTTACATTTTATTACAGATGCGCAGCAACAGGTAATAGAAATGTTTGAATATAGCGATTCTGTATTAGTGGGTTGATTGTAAGATAGCGTAATAATGTTTATGTGCTAATTACATATTTAATTCCGGAGGTGGATTTTGTATTTGTATATTGTGTTGGTGTATGAAGGCTTGCTCTGGTTTTCGTTTTATGAAAATGCGTTATATTTATTTATTTATTGTTTATTTACATTAACATTACTTAATACAAGATAACTGCCACACTAGATAAAAACCTGTTATGTGGCAGTTATTCTCATATGGTATTTATGTAGTAATAAAAAATGACAAAGAATCTAAATCTAAAAGAAAAGAAAAAGGAAAGAAAATATACTTAAAAAATTTATATCTCGATATTTACGCACTTATCAAGAATAGATTTAATGTTTCTTCCAGTCTTATATTCTTAAATATATATGTGTTAGTGTACCCGTCGAATTGCGAAAAATCAGTTGACAGTCATCGACATAATCAGATACAAATATCAAATGAGGGTTATTGTGTAACTTGTAACCGGTTAAAATAAAATCATCAATACATAGAAAAGTACAGCTTATTTCAAAGTGCTGGCTGCATGCCGCTTACGATGGTCCGAATGCGAAAGGAAAATAAATCCTCGAAACAATAAAATCCCGGAAATTGCAATATTTTGGCCAAAGTACCAAATCCTGCATCTCCTAATTCGAGGCAAAACTGCAACCGGAAAAAGTCCTGGAAGACGGATCACATCCTGGCTGAAATTCCGAGGCAATGCGGGATATCTGCAATAAAAGTATTTGGGGATCGCCAACATGATCGCTAACGGGTCAATCCATTCTACGTGGTCCAAAAAAAAATTGGATGCTTGACCATCTCGGGGAATTTCAATTTTCAACTATTACTAGAAATAAGTCACTGACATCCTTCATCACACCTTCCCACCGGAACCGGGGCCTTCTAATGAGTTTTTTCCTCTATGAATTTCTATCAAGCATCCTTTTTGGGATTCGTGAATCTTGCATCCGTTGCAGGTGTCCTGCCCATTTCAATCAGAGCCCTTTATGTGTATCGAAGGTCCGGGCTCCTTGTTTAATTCTGTTTAATTCCTCATTGTATAAAATTCTCTAAAGCATTCTATCAATCACGGGTCCATACATGTGCCGCAAGTTTAGTCATACAAAGGTACACAAAAATTATCGTAGTTCTAATCAGAACTTTTCTAAAAAATTACCTCCTAAATATCTTGGCTAAATTCGTTAATCAGCTTAATCCGCGATCTTGTCACAAAATGGCGGCAGTTTAAAAATTAAAAAAAAATTATACATTTGTTATCCTGACAAAGGGGCCATGAGCTCTAAAACATGTCGAATTTTTTTCAACAAAAAAGTGGTGTAAACAAAGATTTTTTCTATAAAATATAAAAAAAAATCTTCAACTTCGTTAGTACATATTAGACCTAAAGCAAATAGTAAAAAATGGGAAGCATCTTTCATTTTGCACGCAATGAAATACTCTAACTGAAGGGAATACTTCTAAACTGTTTTATGTGTTTTAATTAAGTTTCAAACACTTTTTTCTTCGTCTCTCTGAACCAGACACTTGTTTCTTGTCTGTTTTGCTACCGTTAATGAACATTTTTAGCGATGTAATTCTAGAAAGCGTTTAAACAAAAATATAACAAACTTTTAATACTTACATACTTGATACTTTAACGACTTTCTTCTAGACTAGAAAAAATAACTAAAATAACAGAAAACTTCGCCTTAAACCGTTGGGTTCTTTGGAATTTTTTTCTCCCTTAGAAGAATAACACCCCTTTCAATATGTCATCGAGTACCAGTCTTCCAGGCGGGAGGTTTAGAATAAAGCGGGCCTAATTCACATCCCGCGCGGATTATTCCCGGAAGGGTTGAAAGGGGGAGGGAGTTGTTATCCCAGGTCTGGAGAGGGGCTGGAGACTGAGGAATAACAAAGCATTCCGTGGCCCGTTCGACCAGAAAAATGGCTCCTTCATTTGATGTTAAACGTCTGCCGGGCGCGCCCTGGAGTTGAAGCGGTGCCGAGATGAATTACGGATAGAAAAACCGTAGCAATTCTCCTTTACGCATCAGTGATTAAAAAATAGACGCCATTTTGTGAGAAGAAAATGAAAAAAAAAGCGTAACTTGTCTTAAACAAGTTGAAAGAAGCTACGCTCGCTTTAAAATAAGTCAAATAAAAAGACTGAAACCTGCAATTTGAAAGAATATTTCTGCAAGATTTTAATCATTTTATTCAACTTGTATTTAAAAGAATTAGTTTTTAGTATTCCAAATAAGTTATTAAGTTCAACGTTATAAGGAAGATAAGTCAGAAATATTGAAAAAAAATGCAAGCTTTGAAGTCGCTTATCTTCGTACTATTAATCAGTGGCGTGCAGAAGCAATTGACATGGCACACTGTTACTGTTAACTATGTATTTGTAAAAATGTAATATATATATATATATATATATATATATATATATATATATATATATGGTATATACACATTTTATAGTCGATTGTAATTTGTATCTTATATAATCTTCGAAATTGATGGAATATAACTTTGTTAAAACCTTTAAAAAATGAATATCCTACATTTTTTAAATACAATTAAGAATGGCAATAGGCAAAAATGTCTATTATTATTTTTTTTTTGAGAAACTCAACAGTATACAATTTATTATAATAATACATAACGTATTGGGTAATTCGTAGACCAATTATAGAGATCCACGGCATAGAATGTTAAGTCAAGCAATAAAGAGATCATATATTAAATAAAGGGATAGGAGTGGGAGTTAGAGGGGGAAGTGGAGTGAGGTGTATGGGATTGTGGCTGAGTGGAGTGCGTATGTATTCTGTGCGTGACGTTGTACAAAGATATGGGGGTATGTGTAAAGAGTGATGAGAGTTTGGCTGTGGTGTGTGTATGATGATGGTCGGTCTCAGTTAATCCGGTGAAGATATAGAAACTAGTAATATAATATAAGCGGTTTAAATACGATTTTTAAGAGCTGAGATGTTGGTATTAAATATATCAATGTCATTGAAGTGGTCATTGTATGCTTTGCATGTTCGCTGGATGAATGAGTTCTGTGCATAAGAGGTTCTGCTTATGGGTACATGGAAGAGCACGGACTGTCGGGTTCGCCTTGATGGAGCGTGGAGAGAAACCAGCTCCAATTGGCTGGGACAGTCAATATGTCCCTGAAGTAACTTGAAAAGTAGTATTTGATCAGCTCGTGCTCTTCTATGTTCCAGGGTTCTCATGTTATAGAAATCCATTGCTTCCATATATGAGTCGAAATACATGCCGGATTTACCATTGAGGCGACGCAAAAACCTGTTCTGAATTTGTTCTATTCTCGCAATGTATGTTGTCTGTTGTGGATTCCAGACCTGAGATGCATACTCCAAGTGACTGCGAACGTAGGAATAATATAAAATTTTTAATGAGTGAGGATTTTTGAATTGTTTGCAGGTTCGAAGTATGAATCCCAGCATACTGTAGGCTTTGGAGATAATATGGTCAAAGTGCGCTTTAAAAATAAGTTTACTGTCGAGAATTATTCCGAGGTCTTTTAATTCGCATTTGTTTTCTAGTTGAGCGTTGTTTATTGAGTAGACAAACTGAATGTTATTGGTTTTCCTGGAAAATGTCATTTGAAAGCATTTTTTTGCGTTAAGAAGAAGTTTGTTTATATGACAGTAGACAGAAACGCGGTTAAGATCTTCTTGAATTTTTCGGCAATCGTCTAGGGAGTTCACTTTTGCGAAAATCTTCATATCATCCGCATAAAGTAGGAAATTAGCGAAATGAAATTTTGAAGACAATTTATATATAATTAAATCAGGAATTGGACTAATATAAATAAAACAGAATCACTTTAATAGCCGAGATCGCAAATGATCGACATTTGACAACCAAAGAAGCAAATTGACAATTGGAATATGTACATACAAAACCTTTGGTAAGTCAACAAATATGGAATTGATTAGTTACAGGATCGTTTTTATATATGTTATATATTATATATTATTATTCATTATATATAACGCTTGTAATACGAAAAATTTACTTTTCTACTACATAAAACTCGAAGACGTAAAGATAAGACGAGTATACTACGGCTTCAGTAGGAAAATATTCAGTTTAATACGACTTTCTTAAAGATTCAAGAAATAAATTTGGCGCGTGGAAACAAGTAAAATGGGGAAAAATGATATGAAGTTGTAAACAGAAAAATTAGAAAATAAAAATTGTAGCTTTAGCCGTGGATTAAACTCTAGAATTTTTAATCGTTTTTTTTTAATAAGATAAATATTGTTTGATTAATATTTGCTTCCGAGAATCTTAAGTAATGCACAGCTTTTGATGTGTAAAATCTTTCCTCTCGCTTTCCTGCAATCTGTGGGAGTGATTTAGTGAAAAAGAACGGAAATGCGTAACAAGAAACTAGACGCCGAGGAAGCGCACGCTATTTCATTTGACAAATGAGCGCGCGCGGTGATAGAGTTGGCCGTCAGATGGTACCAACCCATTTTCCGAGAGATCGGATATTTTATAGAAAAAACATTATTATTGTGAAGTTGTGATCTCAGAACAAAGTTCTGCGAATTTTAAACAAGTTTTTATTAATTAGAAAAGACAAACAGAAAAATCAAATTAATGAAAAAATATTTTAACTGCTACCGGGAATCGGAACAACGGACTTCCATTCTATATCCGGGGATGGTGCGTTATCCAATTTCGCCATGGCAGTCTGATAAGTTAACGAAAATTTTTCGACCTTATATGTGGTTTCTTTTTAATTGATTAACATTTTTATTACATTTTTAAAGCAATTTTTCTAATGAACAAATAAATTCTTAAATGTAATAGTACACTGTTTTACCGACATCGCCGAAATACGTTAATGACAGTTTATAAAGACAGTGCGGCAAAATAAAATATTTAAAAAATGCACATACATTTTCTTTACATGTATTTACTAATTAATATATATATATATATATATATATATATGTATATTTATATATATATATCTGTTAATATAAATGAATTTTTAATAAAAAGTGTCTAAAAAAAGTGCAGATCATTGACAAAAAAAGGAAGTGAGTAATAATGAATTATTATCCGAATAAATATTTCCATATTTAGCTTTTTTAAATTTTGAGGTTAATTTCTGTCGCTGCGCAATTGATATTTTTAATTATGAGATATCAAATGTTACAACACATCATATGTGACTACTGTAAGGCTCGCTCGCTTTTTTGTTTGTTTGTATACGCTGCATGCGAATGCTATTAATATAAGGACATTGATGTTGAAACGTTTTCGACTCAATGGCAGGAATTTATCTGTAAATTATTGGGGCCTACGAGTAGCTTTGTTACATCTGTATAAAGATTCATGCAAACAATAATATTATCAACACACCTATAGTCAAGCAGTTAAAACCATCCAAATGATATTTTCCGACGGCCTAACGATAATATTTGAGTCATGGTTGCGAGTCTATTGTCTGAAGCCACTCGGCAGTCCGCGCTCGGTACCGGCGAACCTCGGATACAACAATTAGACAACAATGTCCAACTTGATGGATGCTCTCACTCAAACTGCGCGGCACGGTTTGGGAAACTTTGCACAGCTTTCGAATACCAAACGGACGAACAATGCGGGAGCCACTTGCGGACAAGCATATATAACTAATAAAGTGTGATAACAAAATTATATACAGGGTGTCTTATAGCTAGTAACAAAAAAACTTTACGATCGCAAAGACTGCCTTGATAATGAGTCGAAAATTTTCAAGCAATCATGAATTGCTTTAAAAAAATCACTCGCTTCAATACAACTCAAATAAAACGATAAAAACCTTGTGAATTTAAATTTTTGAATTTTTTTTTTATCTATTCTATACGACTTGTATTAAAGCGAATGAATTTTTTCATAATCGATAAGTTGACTGTAATGACAGTTCAATTTTTTTGCAAAAAATAAGTTAAAAAATATTGAAAAAAATGCAAATTTTTGATATCTCTATAACTATTGATATTAATTAGGTCATGGTTGCTAGAATATTTTCGACTCATTATCAAGGCGCGAATCCACCTGTAAAGATTTTTAATGAGACACCATGAATAATTAATAAGGTGCATATACCAACATTACGTATGTAAAAAAAACTTTAGTTTTCTTTAATACAAGTCAAATAAAATGATAATAATTTTTCAATTCCAATTGGAACGTTTTCCAAATAATTTTTTTCAAGGTTTTTATTAAGTTATTTAATTTTTATTGAAACGAACAAATTTTTCGTAATCGATATAAGTTACTGTAATGATACTTCAACGTTGTGTAAAAAACATGTCAGAAATATTGAAAAAAAATGCAAACTTTGATGTGGCATATCTCCTTAATTATATATATTAGATAATGGTTGCTTGAACATTTTCGACTCGCGATCAAGGCAGAAATCTACCTGTAAAGTATTGTGGACTAGCTGCGAATTCATAACACGGATAGTGCGCTAGGTACTTCATAAAATAGCTCGCCCTGTCGTGAAATCGACCGCCCAGCTACTTTATTGTATAAATACAATATGTTATAAGTAGATATATATAAGAAGAAACCACCGGTACCAAGATTCACATACCTAGGATCTCTGATAACAAGCAACAATAACACTACAGAGAAGATCCAGAAGCGCATAGTGAGCGCAAATCGCTGTTTTTTCCGCCTACAAAAGCAGATAAAATCCAGACTGCTGTCCAGAAACCCCAAGATATTAGTGTACAAAACGCTTATTAGGCCAGTGCTCACGTACGCAGCTGAGACGTGGGTACTAACTAAGAGGAATGAGCGAGCACTGGACGTTTTTGAAAGGAAAATTTTGAGGCGTATCTTCGGACCGGTTTTAGAAAATGGACTTTGGCGCAGATGTTACAACAATGAGCTTATACTCTATTTAAGGAGCCAAACGTGATAAAATTTATAAAACTGGGAAGACTTCGGTGGCTGGGTCATGTGGAGAGAATGTCCGAGCATCAAGCACCAAAGTCTCTGCTGAACTCAAGGCCAATAGGGCGAAGGAGCTTAGGAAGGCTAAAAATTAAGATGGAGTGAGAACGTCCTCAAATATATCTCTGCCTTAGAGTTTCGAAACTGGAGAGAGCTGGCACTAGACCGAGATGAGTGGAGGAAAATTATTGAGGAGGCCAAGACCCACTAAGGGTTGTAGTGCCAAGAATGATGATGATAATGATGATACATAAGAAGAAAATGATAAAATCGCGTAGCATCACGTTGCACAGTGGTCGGAAAAGACAATCTGAGCGAGCGGAATTATTTTAGTGTTTATTTGTATTCTATACCCATTAAATAATAATAATAAACCAATTAAAATATATAAAAAATAAAATAAATGTAGTATTGAAATCTTGATTATACCACCTAACCACACTTTATATTTAATTCTAAACTTGTCTTTATGACGTCCATAATTGATCCACTTTCGACGAATTTGTCCACAAAAATTTAACAATTTTTTTTATTATTATACCTTGTTGTATTAATCGCCTTTAAAACAGCTTTTTTTAAAAGTCTCGCTCCTTTAACCGTACTCCAAACAGTTTTTTCCTTGGTAATCCGAGAGCCGGAAAATAAATAAATTCTGAATACAGCCGTACCGAAGTGCACTCCGATTGATTTTAAATCTGTAGTTAAGGTATTAGAGAACGATAGTTTACAACAATTAGAATCAATACAGGTCAATCCCAGTTTTGGCAGTCTAATGCATGCAGAAAAAATTTACGATATTTAGTTAAAAACAAATCGCTTTTCGTTTATCGATTTATCGATTCCATAGTTCGAAGAACAAAATTCAAAAATATAAACACACCACTTTGGTACAAACACTCGTATCCGACTGACAATAACTCAACTTTATTTTTTTGCAACAACGCGTCACTACCCGCTCGACTAGACACGAGGGGTTTACTCTAGGTAATTAACTATTAGTGGGACTTTATTACCCAAGGAACTAAGTTTATTTCGCTGCATATATTTTTTATTTTTTTATTTTTATTTTTTATTTATTTATTTAAAAATCCTTGTTTACAAATAAGATACTTAATACTAATTTAACAATAAAACATAAGATAAAACATAAGATAATTTACACATTTTTTTGTTTTGTTTAATTTGTGGATTATGCCACTCTACTAGGCTACGCCTGTCCCAGAGTGGCGTTATAGCACACAATTATAATATTTTTTCGAGTTCGTCAGTAGTATTTATTTTCATAAGGTAGTTATTATGTATCTATAGAGTATCAAGTGGAATGTTAGTGAAAGTTGAGTTAGTCATAAGTCCAAGTGTAAATATGTGTAGAATAATTGTTTAATGTAAAAAGGGTTAAAGTTTTGTTTAAGATTATTTTTTTATTTTCCTTAATTAATTAATTAATTTATATAGGTATATATTTTTATTTAAAGACATTATTACGCAATTACAGTAAGTAAATTTTCAGTTGCTGTTCTACCTTTGGAGGTAAGCCAGTTGTTTGCTAAAGCTTTTATTTTATTAATTGAGTATATTCTGATTTCCGGGAAGTCTGTTTTAAATATGTTAAATATTTTAGGCCCTATGTATGAGTAATTTTTCTGTCCATGTGTTGTCTTAGTTTTTGGTATTTCGTCAAGGTTTCGTAATGCTTGTCTAGTATTATGTGAATGCGAGTTACTGGTTGCTGTTAGGTGGTTTGTGTTTTTAATGTAGAAGATGAGGGTAGACTTAACGAACAGCTGTCTAACGTCCAGCATTTTTATTACGACTTTCGTTTTTTGAATTTTGCGCGCACAGAATCTAATTTCCAACCTTTGTGCGTTGTTGATACGACACGCGCAGGTACGAATTAAGGGTAGTTTCCCTATTTTCGTAGGTGGAAAGGCAGATCTTTTTGTTTGGTAATATATCTCTCTCGCTACAACCCACCCGGGTACGCGCGGTCCGCAGGGCTCGGGAGGTTTTCGCAAGAAGTGCCCCCGCTAGGGACGCCAGGGACTGATATCGATAGCCCATCGTTTAATGCGTGTTAATCACCGGACGCGGCCGGATAGGGATCTGGGTCGGGGTGGGTCCGGCGCCGGCGGCTGATAAGGGATGTTTGTAGCGCGCGTATCGATCGCGCCCTTGTTGCGGTGGAGGCTCGCGGCGGATTGTGCACGCGCCCGGTGCCAATTTATGCAGTCCCACTTTTCAGATTAACATCGGATGTGTTTTGGATCTGCTCCAAATTTTTTGAATTTTGTTTTACGTGACTAGTTTCACAGTAAGCATTCCCTGCCGCATTGCAAAGTAATTTCGACTATCGTATCAAAAAAAAAAGTAGATTGCTCTATGGACAAAAATAAAAATTAATCAATTAATGAAAATAAGAACTACATATAAGGTCGATATATTCACGGAAACGTAGAGGGTTGCTATAGCTTTAGTGGTCAGAGCACCGGCCCCCGAAAGGAGGTGACCTGGGTTCGATCCCAGTAGTAACCTAATATTTTTTCGTGAATTAGATTTTTCTGTATGTATTTCTAATTGAATTAATTAATTTGATTAAAAAAATTTCCTGTCCCTTTCATCCCTCTGTTTACAGTGTTGTAAAGAGTTTTGTTTATTATTTGATATTAAGATAAATTATAGAAGTCTCACAGAGACGAAGCTATTTATATGAGATACTTCTATGGAATACTTTTATGCGATGGCCCAGGGATTACAACCTGCACGAGCTGACTTGAGCGATCACTCTCCGTAATGCAACGTTCACCAATTCCGCCATTAAGAACATCCACGTATTATTGAATTTTTTGAAAGTTGTACATATATTTCAAATTGAAACCTTGCAGATATTTGAAGGGATTGTGCTAGAGACATCTGTAGTCCTCATGAAGGTACATAGATTTCGCAGCTGATAATTATACCCTTTTATTTTTAATACGTAGTATTGGGCAATACTCTTTTTTTACTCCCTTTCTTTTAACTCGTAGCGTCTGCTTGCTTGCTTGCTCGTCTGACGAAAAAACTTTGGATCGATTTTTAACCCTTTTCCCGTTATCCAATTGAGCTGAAACTTTGCAAGCAGACTCGTGGCGACGATAAAAATTATCAAACAAATTTCGTTTAAATTTTTTAAATAAATATAGCATAACTTTGGATTTTTCGAAATTTTAATGGTTTTTAATTAGCCCGACGCGTGTAAAGGTACGAAACCTGATTCAATGAGAAAGGGAGCATAATAAAAACTTGGTTTTTATGGGTTAGTTTTTAAATGTATGTATGATATTTTCCCCAATTATTTAACGTATACACTAAAATACGCCTGAAAATGAATAATTTCATTTTTTAAACTCATTTTTATAGACCAATTAATATTATTTGACATTTCGACAATTTAGGAGAGAAGTGACGTCAAAGATGAATTTTTTTCAGAATCTCTGAATTATTTTTTGTAAAACGTAAGATGAAACAGAAAAGTAATTTAAATCGTAAATTAAAAATTCATTCGCTTTGATATAAGTAAAATCATTACAACCCCGTAAAACCCCGTAAAAAATATTCTTCAAATTTCAAAACGGTTTTAATCATACTTAAATACCGAGTGTAAGGAATATTTTCTATTCAAACTTGAATGAAGAAGACTCAGAATATTTTGAATGTGTTCAAATTTTTAAAGAACACGATACTGGATTTTATCCCCAATCATTGATCATCACAAATCATAAATCAAGAATATTATAGATGTTTTATAAATTTCACAAATCAAGATAATATATTATAGATGTTTCATAGAGACGAAACTATTTTTTAAAGGGGAAAGTAGGTAAGGAAGCCTTTTTTTAGATGTTTTTAGAAGTTTTTGCTACTAGCTATGATACACTGTTTATGCATTAATTATCACACTTGGCACGCGTGTGCCGAGCGCCATCTGATTGGCGCTGGGCGCACGCGATTTTTTAAAATTATAAAAATTATACTTTCATAACATGCATAATTTATAGTAGTATATATTTTTTTCACTCAAAAAACAACAAAATGAAATATATTCCCAAAATATAAAGCACAACAACCAAATGAATGATTGAAAATCGTGTTATTGGTTAGGCGGGCATACATTTCCATTTCAGGGCGGTTTCCAAGACCAGGTTGCAAGCGGGGTTCTTAATGATGGTGATGGTGGTTGTTAGTCAGGAGTTGTTAAGGAGTCAAACCACAATGGTACTTTTGTCACGAATGAATCATTAGAAGTCAACGCTCACGATGAAGGATCAAATAATAATAATGAAAATATTTTATTATTTGTTTTAATCTACTTGTATTCATTAATTACACCTACATGTTTCTGAAAAACCTTTCCATCGTCAGGGTGTTTTATAAACTTTTCAAAGCAAGAAAACACTTTGTGGCTTGACATTATAAGAAATTTAAGAAAAAATTACACACTATGTTTTAAACCACTTAATTGCTATATATTTGCCAACTAGTTTCGGTTGGATTCAACCTTCTTCAGGACAATTACAATATAGACTAATCTAGGTACAGAAATTTATAAAGGAGGAAAGAAAAAGAGAGAGGGACAGAGTGTCAACTAATCTAATTTAAAATTTAATTTGTAATTTAAAATCGGACTATATATAAAGTTGTTCCCTCTATCTTCAGTTAACTCCTCCCATTCCCTCCCCCCCACCTAGTTGACACTCTGTCCCTCTCTCTTTTTCTTTCCTCCTTTATAAATTTCTGTACCTAGATTAGTCTATATTGTAATTGTCCTGAAGAAGGTTGAGTCCAACCGAAACTAGTTGGCAAATATATAGCAATTAAGTGGTTAAAAACATAGTGTGTAATTTTTTCTTAAATTTCTGTTTTATAAACGTCAACATATCAAAATAAATGATTTTTTTTTTGGTTTTCTAAATTATTAAAAAAAATATTTTTAAATATTATTGCTGAAGTTCTTGATAACACTAGTATTAATTTATTGATTTAATTGCTAGTCCAATTCTAAAAAAAATTCCAATAATTTTGTGTAATCAAAAACTTCTGCAATAATATTTAATAATAGTTTTTTAAATAATTTAGAAAACCAAAAAATAGAAGACATAATTAATTTTGTTGTTTTGTCATTTATATTATTTAAGATTTTTTGTAAACCTGTAGGTATAATAATGAATATAAGTAGATTGAAACAAAGGATACAATCTTTTTTTTAAAATGTAAATCTACGAAGTTGCTCAACCAATTGAAAAAAAAAACGATCAAATATAATCGAATAAACATGTCTTTAGAAGGTTAAAAAAAGTCTTCATTTTTCAAAAAGCTCGGGAGAATTCTTGCCAACTATGGTAGAAAAAAATGCAAGTGTTTGAGGTTTTCTGAGATTTCAGTCAGGATAATTATTCATTATTTTGTGAATTTTTTAGATAATTGCAAAATATGTTCTTGTAAATACGATAAAAAATAAATAAAGAATCCGAAAAGTAATTTAGAATCAAAATTGCGAGTCTGTCCCATTCCTTTTAAGTACCTACTTAATTCTTATTAAATTAAAATTTATTTCCTTTAAAAATGGTTCCACTCCATGTACACGAGAGTAAATATTCCTATAACTGTTCCGGGAAAGGGCGTTTTCATTTCGACTGTCTCTTGACAATTAAAATAAAATAAATATGTCATTGACAAAATGTAAGGAAAAACCCATTTTCCAAAAACAAAAAAGTGTTGCCATTGGAACGTCAACCAAAAAATTAGTGTTAAAAAAGCCCTGGTAAAAAATTGATCAAAAATTCTGGCGCCTTCAAAGATAAATTGAAAATAAGGCATTTAATAAAGTAGGTACCTCTATTTTGCTTGAAAAAATAATAGTGACTCTGAGGAGGGACACGTGAATAAATTGGACGAATATTAATCGAGTTAACGTAGCTTCATGGGATGAATATTATAGGTAAATAGATGGTAGCCGGTGGCAGCCGATAAAAAACTTTTTTCGTTGTAAGTTTTGTTATTCCTGTTTCTGGCTTCAATATAAGAGGTTCTGTATAGGTTGTCCATTGACACAAAAAGGAAAAAAAGGAAATTATTCATGGAATAAGCTCCAACCCGTTTTTCATTAAGAGTACTGTGTAAAAATCTTCAGGGAATTCAGAATAATAAATAATATTTCAAATAATTTATCAACATTATAATGCTTTTAATTATTGGAGTTTAATTTTTAAAATCAATCTTTATCAGGGTGATAAAAATGTAATCCTAATATGTAACAAAATGATTGCCTTTTGTCAATAAATTATAATTATAAACAATAATTCTAGTATCTACCTGACTATAAATATTAAAAAGTAATTAAAATATTATTTATTTAACCACTAGAGTAACTTTAAAATATAATCAAAAATTTACGATCTTTAATGTCATTTGTCTAAATCTTTCATCACACTATTTTTTTAAAAATTATTGATTGCTTCTTCTTCAAATATAGCAAATTTATTTTGTGGTGACATAATTATAATTTATATAAATTATAATTATTGATTGATTTGGCATTTACGTCGTAGAGACTATTTATGATAATTATTAAATTGTATTAAAAAATAAACTATTTTATCTACTCGATGAGAGATTCTGATATTCTCGAAACTCGCGAAAAAAAATTAACTCACGTAGAGAAAAAATAGTTAACGTATTTTGCACAATTTATTCTATCACATATTTTTTAATATTTATACAGTGTATAATTTTAAGTTAAGGATTAACTTTTTATCACTTTGATGAAAGAAATTATATTTTGTAAAATCGGTATTAACTAGTTATAAGCATATAATAAATAAAAATAAAGTTGATTAAAAATTTGATCAAAAATAACTGACCAAATTATAAAATTATTACTAATAAACAGAGTTACAAAGTTGAGTGGAAATTATAAACATACTGACACTTCTAACTATTCTCGAGACAAAAGTATCCAAGTGGAAGGATGCTTTAGGCGATCAATGTTATCGGCAGGGTAGAACTTTCAAATTGTTGTTGGATGCGGGGCGTTCGTGGTTAAGATTGGATCAGGTTAGTTTGACGATGCCATAATGCTGCTGGAAGGGTGTTATGTTGGAAGCGGGAGGAGTTTTGTTATAACAACCGACTAAGTTTGGTTGTTGCTACTGCTCGGTTGTTATTATCGTCATAAGCGGGGATTTTTAATATGTTGTTAGTGAGTTTGGGGTCGGGGCTTTTCTTTGTTATTGAATCTAATCGGTGTCTGGCAGACATCTCTTTTTTCTTAAAGGCGGGGTGTTTTCTAAGGGAAACCATCAAGCAGGGTTCTCTACTCACAGTCTGACGAGAGTCCCTAGGGGCGATAACACACCTTCAGGAACGTGGCGAAGCCGGTTATTGTTCAAACGCCTGAAAATTGCACACAATTTTAACTCATCCTCATCCCATAATCATTTATAAAAATTTCAACACAGGTTATATCGTTTTATTCTGGGTTCCACCGGCAGGAGAATCAGAAACTCCTTGATCAGTCAGTCCTGGGCTGACCCTTACATATCTTCACTCATCACCTAATTTCGTACTTCTTCGATGACTGTACATCTTCATAAGGAGTGTGTTAATAGGTACTTAAAGAAACCCAAAATGCAACACATAAAAGATATTATAAAACACAAAAAATGCAGATGGGATGCAAGAAAAAATTAAGACACAAAATAATAAACATGCTAAAGAAATACTCTGAAAATGAAATAATCCAAGAATTGAAAATAAAGTTACTTCGATTCAAATCAAACAAACGATACAATTTTTTTATTCTATACTTCCTTCACAATACGTACAGTATTATAAAGAATGATGAGTCCTAGGGAATCAGGAACTAAAAAGTATAATAATTAACTCACAGTCTTTCAAGAGACGCCAGGTCTTGGAATGCATCGCGTTCAATGGTGTGTATCTGGTTGTCCGTGAGTTGCCTGCAACAGAGAAAGAAAATCCTTTACACACCTGTAAATCCACATTGTAATACGGAGGAAACTTGATGAATGGTTATATTTCATGGGACTTCTGAGGTTTATTATAATGAATTTCGAAGGTTCTTTTTAACTGATTTCAGCTGCTTTTATTTCTTTTTCTCAAGGCTGAGTGTCGTTGTCTTCTGATCTGTCTGGTCGAGAGATGTGCGAAATGGGTGAAGGACGTTATGAACGTTTTCGAAATGTATGTCTTATAAATTAAATTTTTTGTGTTGAAGTTGGGCAATCGGCTGTCGGGCTGTTGGCTGTCCGATGAAAAATACACTACATCTCGAAAGCATCCAAGGTGTTTAATTACTTCTTTCTCAATATTTATACATAATTAGATATGGCATGCCAAACGAAACGAGCCGGCGGAACGCCCAATGCACTCGTTGCTCCCCAGTCGCCACTTTGTATTGAATTACAAAGATGTCGTCCCATGTCCTGTTCACGTCTAGTGAATTCATCGCGAATATTTTACTTTATTTTGTCATCAATTCATTCATTCGTAAAGAAAAACTTGTAGATTTTTACCTTTTCCACCAATCAAACAACTCACTTTCACAAAAATCTGGGTGTGTTTTTAGCTCTTACTATTGTTACTACTGATTGAACAACCTAAGGGTGGTTAGCATTTTGCACGTTTTCGAACACAGTTTAACATGAATGTAAATCTGACGACAAGGCAAATAGTTTGTTAATATTGCCTTTATGGCATTAAAAACGGTTTTCTGCTTTTATGTTGTAGGTATACAAACTCTTGTAAACTGAGGTGGGGGTAAAATTGTGAAGCGAAATTTCGAAGTGGTTTTTGGCTGGAAGTTGTGGTTTTTCGTCAAAGCATAAACACGCAGCGAGAGTACGCGGTACGCTGTACGTATGAGTGCTTACTCAACGTCTCATAATAACTAATGGCGCCACTTTCACGCTCCACTTGGCTTGACAGCGATTCGCTCGAAAGCCCCTCAAACTAATTAACTATACCGTACGATAAAGCTTACACTCTCAGTTCGGGACTTAACCGGTCCTAGTACTGCTCGACATTTCTGTTTGAAAATGTACCCCCGCGTTTCATTTGCCAAGAGTGTGTAAAAAATGTTTTTAATGCCTTGTTTACTTAAACTCAAACGTCAGTTTGATTCAAATGAAAATTGGCTCGGACGTGGTGAAAGAGTTTAGCGTTCAAAGAAAATACTCCGAGTGCGTTTAAATTCGTGAATATATTTTGGCAGATCTTTTTTTACTATTTATATTTGATTATGAATTTAATATTAAATAGTAGACGACGAAACTATTTAAAGAAATTAAATCTAAAAATCAGAAATGATATTTTTATGAGACAACGACTATAAACTGTAGACATGGGCTAATGCAGTGATAATATCCCATGAACGAATTTAAAATATATATTTCACAAAAAATAAAGAAACGATCTATGTGACATATTTTTTATTATGATCATTAAAATGGATGAAATATAATTTTGTATTTTAATCTGAGTTTAATTAAATATTTATTTCACTACTCGAGTTTCGAGAACCTCTCGTCGACAGTGAATGGTTCCCACCGCTTAACCAGGACCGTTCTAAGAGCAAAAGCTTCCATATCGATCCTACTCAATCGTCTCCAGGTTTAAATTTTTTTCAACTAACAGGCAGGATCGCGCTGCACCGCACCGGTCGTATAAACCGTTGCGAAGGGGCACGGTCGCTAGAACAAAGCCATTTACTGTCCCCGTCTTAAATAATAATAATAATTAATAAAAAAAATACATATCATTATCCAAAAAAAACAAAAAATACAGTAAGAAAATAGAATAAATCTCTCATCGACAGGTATAACTAACTATATTCAAATACGCCTACATACAAATGTGGTGTAAGTGTAAATAATTAATTAGAGACTAAGCCAGCGACCACCAGGCTTACATTACAGCATCAAACCTGAAATATTATCCGTATAGGTTTGGATATCATGACATTTGAGTTCGGGCGATTTTGGCATAAAACAGGTAATACAGGTATAAAAAAAGTGTGAGTAAAACGTTTAAATATAATGTATCGGGCAAACTTCTTACCTACTTTTTACTATAATGCAATGGCTCCTACTCTATTAGGTACCTACTGACAAAAGAAGTAATGATGGTATTTTAACCGGTGACACAATAACGGTTATGTGAGATTTGTACCTGATTGCGTCGATGATTGGAAACTGAATTTTTGCAATTCGACGGACAACCAACGGCACCAGAGAAAAATTGTATCTTGATTATAAATCGTCGATGTAATCAGATACAAATCCCAAATAACTGTATCGAAAATAATCGGTTAAAATAACAGTTTAACCATCACTAAAAAGGAGCCGGAGTTACTGGTGTAAAGGTAGTAACGGAGCAAGAAGGAGGAGATGAGAAGAAATGTTAATTTGATGAAAGAAATGTTAAGATATGTTAAGCAAATAATATCCTAGCAAAAATTACGGATAATTTGATCCGATAAACCATTTATTTACAAAAAATTGTTTTTCCAAATCGGATATGCTACGTTATAGATATTTCATTTCGTAATAAGTTCACGATCTTCTTTTCTGTGTCGAACAAACGTGTACCGGGGAAAATTGAATCTCAGTCACGGAGGAGGAGCTCCACTTGAATAAATATGACGCGGAAAATTTTTTTTTCAAAAATTTTCCAATAATATATTTCTTAAGGTGCGCTTTAATAAGTGCCAATAAAATAAACCTACTTGTTAGAAATCATCCAAATTATATTTTCCCAGTTGTAACTCATTTCTGTCAGTGAATCATGAACTGAAATAAAAAGTGATCAAGAAGTCTGTTCCGTTTCGCTGTGGTAAATTTCCCTCTGTGTAATGATCCCTGCGCCACTGTGAACTTCTTACGACCGGACACACGAGATTACCATCCGGTTGTTGAAACGCAGATAGCGCCCAAGTTATGGCGATATCGGACGTACCTTCTGAAACTGTCCCCGGAGGAATTGTTAACGGGCTATTAAATTAAGTCTTGTTAATTATTTATTAAGATCGCGCTGGTGTGCCGTTACAAACTAAGTAAGAAGCGAGGTACTCTTTTTCATTATTTATTTATCATTTACAATGTTAGTACACGCTAATCTGCACAGCAGTTCAACGACATGGTTGCCCTAGGCACATTTTTGACAAATAACTTTTAATTAGGATAAATTATAGAAGTCTCATAGAGACGAAGATATTTATATATGAGAAACGTGGATGGAAATCTCTTATACGATAGCTCATAGCTTACGTATGAGCTGGCTTAAGTCATCACTCTACACAATGCAACGTTCACCAATTCCACATCCACAGATTATCAAAATACATATGTTCGAAATTAAGGAATCTTTTCTTTATTTCAATGGTATATGCTAGAGGCATCTGTTGTTATATTTCGCAACTGGTAATGATACCTCTGTATTTTATTTTTTAAAGTGTGGTTTTAGTTTAAATAATTTTTACATATAAATAATAAATATTACACAATGAGGGCAGACCCACCGCTTACCCAGGACCGTTTTATAAGCAAAAGTTCCTGTATCGGCCCTAATCATTCGCCAAATGGTTGTCATTTTTTAATCTAAAGGCAGCCGTGTGACCAAATGCGGTGTCGTAAAAACAAATGGGCCGAACGGTTGCTATCCAAAAATTTGTCCCTATTGTCTAGGCGGTATATTTATGTGTTCCGAAAAAGTACAATAAATATAAAATAGAGTGAATGCCCAAAAAAATAATGCGAAAATTGTAAATGGAGCGAAATGATTTGTAAAGACAAATTGCAAAAAACAATTACACAAACAACAGTGATAAATAATAAATAAATATTACACATATAAATATAAGTACTTAAAATATTTTCCCATGTTTTTTTAGACCAATGGGATTTATTTATTTGGAAATATATCGAGACAAGCCTAATCAAACATGGCGATAGATGCATAAAAGCTGATCTAATATTTGTTAAATAATTATTTCTAATAATTTGGATGCCCCTTATTATGCATTTCATTTCGTGTACCGCCTAGAAATACCCGTTCCCGAACCTTATTTCATAACAAAAGCAATACTATTTATCAAAAATATTTTTCTATTAATATACTTTTAATACTAGGTGTGCACAATTAGCAGACATTCTGTGAATTTGAGTCGCAACTAATATCAATGATCATATTATGAACATACAGCTCAATGATCATTTCACTGTTAATATACGTTATTAAATTGTATGAAAATTTTTGGTCAGTTGGTAGAATTTTTCACACAGTGCATAACTTATTGTCCATACGCTTAGATCTATTATCTATACTAATATATAAAAAGATAGAGTTTTTTAAGTTTGGATGTATGAGGTAATCTCATAAACTACTGATCCGATTTCAAAAATTCTTTCACCAATATTTAGAATGGACTTTCAGAGTGAACATATGCTATATAATAATACCCGTTAAAATAGAAGGGCTTTTCGTGGTGACCTATTTTACAGCTAAAGTCGACGAAAAAATGGTTGAGTGATGCGTTTTTTACGAACGCTGTCTTAATGGTAAGAGATAGGTATTTAAATATTTTCTATACAGAAATTGTAGAACTTCTATAAAAAAGCCAGAGACGACATATATCTATATGTTAAGGTTAATACACAAATTTATAAAATATGACTAAAAGTTACTAAAAATCTACGCGTGCGAAGCCGCGCATAAGTTTAAGGAATCTTACTTGTAATTGTTAAATTTAATCAATGTATGTTTTATAGGTAAAACCATAACCAACCCTATAACTGATAACCAAGTCGACCATCGCGAAGTATATGTAAAAATAGTATATGTAAAAATGCAAATATTGTTGTCGCATATCTTCATAACTATTGATATTAGGTTATGGTTGTTTGAACTTTTTCGACTCGTAATCAATGCAGGAATCCACCTGTAAATTATTGTGGACTAACTCTGTTACACCCTGTAAATACAATCTAACATTTTTAATTGAATTTGCATAAATTATTCTGGAGTTACTGGTATGTGACGTCACGCGTCCGCATAGCCGGGCGACAGAGCGCGAGCCACGATTTACACCGGGTACGAGAGATGACGTCACTCGACTCCACCGGATGGAAAAAAATTATTCATGCAAAACGTATAATTTAAATTTTAAAACTTTTTTAGTTTTTGATATATCTTTATTTTACTTTCAGACTTTTTGGACACAATTTTACTCACATTTTCATTTCCATTCATTAAAAAATAATAGGAAACTTCTCCGTTGAAACTGCTTGATAATTATTTGACAACTATCTATAACCCGTCAACAATGACGGATTTTTTATCATTGAATTTCGACCTTATATTGAGCAATTAATTATTAGTTATATATTAAATAGTAAAAAAAATGTGTTGGGTAATCATTCTAAAATTTTAACTTCTAAGTGTATGTACTATTTGAAATCACATTAACATTGTAAAAGGAATAATGCTTTTATTTTATTTATTAATAACGAAAACGAAATGAGTTCAGCTATTGGATTCTAGTTACGGTTACGGATGGACATTCTAAATTATTATTATTGATTGAAGATGTTTGCATGTAAATAACAGCAATAACTGTGTAGAACAAATTTAATGTGTTTATACGTGCGCTAATACATCTAGGAAAAATACATCTATTGTTTGCGGCGACGTACAGTCGCCAACGGTTACGGAGAAATTAGTGGAGAGCACAAGGTTAATTTTCCAAAATTCCAACAGTTTTTAGTATAGAAATATTAAAGCGTTGATGTCCGCGGGCCGCAGCTCCGCCCGCCCTGGCTAATCAGTGACGTAGCGATGGAATAATGAGTGTCGAGTTGTGTCACACAATATCTCGTTACGCGGAATCATCTCCCGAGCGACGCGCACTCACATCGGGAAGCTAATTATTCTTCAAAGGCCGCCAGCACGCGAACTGTGAACAATTTGACACATCAGTTGACAGGCGGGCAGGGACGCTCAACCATCATATACAAGGGACGGAAACAATATCTCAAATATTGTGATGTATTTGAAACTGCTTGAAGAGTTTTATAGTTTATATCGTCATTACTGATCCACGGCTAGACGTGATTCTGCCACATATTAGCTATTTTAATCCAACTGTCATTATTATTTCCGATATCCATGAAACTTTGGGCATATTCTAGTGCGCATCCACCTAGAATGAAATGTTAAATCCGTAACTGTAACTATAATTCCATAACTGATCTCATCCGTTTTAAAAATAAGTAGTATTTCAAAATTGTTTTTAAAATATAAAATGAAAACATCATGCTTTTTTAATAAACCACTCTGATTCAGATTTAAAAAATATATATATTTAGGTACTATTTTGAATACGCATGTCATTGGTATTAATCATTATTGAAAATATATAATTCTCTACGTAACAATGTCCTTCACTAACGCTTAATGGCTTAAATATAATGGGGTATAATTTAATAATGTGGTATAAGAAGTAAAAAAAAGTCTAATTCTCTATTTAATGGTGTCCTCCATTAACGTTATCAAGACGCTACGCCTCTCTTGATAGCGCTGTTCTCACAGCCTTAACTGGCGGCCGAAATGTGTAATAAAAGTACGTAATTTTTGACGGGTTATAGCTAGTTAATTATAATGATTTAAATGACAATTTACCACAAATAAGTTGTAAAGTAAAAATTAAGTTGTAGGAACAACTCGCTTCGTTCGTTTACAGAACAAAAAAAGTTTTTTCGAGTTTCTTATTTTCTCGACAAACAAAGTCTTATTGGTCTGTTTCTGGGTCTTTAAATATATCTCACCCGTCACCGTTTACTTAGGCGGGTAAAATTTATTTCTGAACTTTCCTGTAAGATATAAAGAATTCGTTTTTTCTTTTTCCGTTCATATGTAGGGTGGTTTTCCATACGCCTGAGGACGTCAACATTTGAAACTCTGTCTACTGACTTCATAATCCTTCCGAAAGTTCATATAACTCTTTCTTCAAAACACGAACACCGTCGGGTGGTTCTCTGGAGAGCCCATTGTCTCGGTTGGTTTTCTTCTTCCATATTCCTCATCGTTAGGGCTGAAGATGGCCGGAGTCGCGCCGCCGAGCTCGGGGCGAGCGAATGCGTGAAATATTCGTCCATTAGGCTTTAATGGAGTCCGGGGCTAATTGCGCCATGAATAATGAACGAGCCCCGGCGGCGAGAAGTGAAAGCTGGCGCGGCTCGGGAGGCGCCGGTGTTCGGCCCGAGCGCCGCAGCGGGGCGCGGCCGAAGCTGAAACTAGGAAAATTCATTTTCATTCCGCGCCGGTAATATTATGCAAAGCACTTTCTAGTGCCCCTTCGCGGCTGGTGTTAACCCGGTCACTAATTGTTAAGGACCCTCGGCCAGAGAAATGCTGACGTCATATTATTTAAATTTTTATCGGCGGTGCTCGCGTAATTTTCAAATGATCTAAAGAACAGAAGCGAGAACTGTCGGTGACAGAGCGGGATCGAAGATAAACGTTTCAAAGACGAAGGAAATTACTGCCGCGGTACAAGATAAAAAACGAACTGTAATTAACTGTACCAAAATTGAAAACTAAATTATTAATCAGCCAGTTCTTTCACACCCTTTTTACGCAGTGGTTTGGAAAGAAGATGCGGAGTTTATAAGATTTTATATATTTTAAGAAGTTCATAACAACATTGTTATGAACTTCTTAAAATTGTTCTAATTATAAATTGTGGTTCCGAATGATGATCCTATAAATTCAAACATGATAAACCTCGTTAATACAATATTTAAGAAACCAAATAAATTCATTTCGAATTATGCGGAACTCCGTTAATTCGAAATTCCAGGCCAATTTTAAGACCATTCCACTTTTGAAATGGTATCCAAATTATTTCGAATTACTAATACCTGCATTTTCGAATTATCGGGGTTAATTAAGTATAAAATCAAAATTTTGGGTCTTGTTTGTTTTTAAACGTTCAAAATTTGATTAATTGCGAATTATTGGGGTTTGAATTAATTGAAATGTAACAAATTTTAATAATTTATCTAAAAAATTTTTGCTTTTAAAAATGAAATCGGGCAATTTCGCATTTTTATGCCTACAAATGCCTAAAATAAACCGAAGCATAATTTAACGCCAACATCGCATCTCGCAGGCGCCGAGCACGTTTCATTTTTTCATTTTCAGGGCACAATTTTAAATTGCATACAAAGCAGTGGATATAATTGAATACGCCAAGAAAATGAAGTGGCAATGACAATGGCAATTACTTTTAAAATAACGTCACTAAAGTTTAAATTTAATTTGGTGTTTGGGCTAAAAGTTATGCGTATGCCACGGCGACAGTCGCTAGACAGTCGGAGGTCTGCGCGCCTTCCCATAGAACCTTAATCGTAGCCTTCAATGAAAGGACAATGGCTTTTCCGTATTCAGAGCACAGCATCTACAGTAATGACAGATTATATTGTCGCTCATTTTGTCACTAATCATTAAAATAATAAAGTCACTGATATTTATAGTGGGTTCACGATTCAAATTTTCAAAATTTCTTGCAAAAAAAAGATAATTTTTTAAATTCACTTCATATAAACTTTTTACATGGCCCGCAACAACGTCTTAATTGATCATTTGTACCTAAAAAATATATATAACTAAAAATTTGGTTTGGAAACCAATTTATGAGGTAAAAACAGACGAATAGGACACTTGGATATGCGATGTACGCATGGTGTGACGCTTGCCAGGAGAAGAGTTTAAATACCCGCGCGCACGGTGCGCGGGTATTTACACTCTTCTTTATCTTTCTTTGCTGGATCCTGATATTAAGGGCTCACACCACCTCGAGGCATCAAAAAATATAGGCATGTATTTCAATGATCATTATTTTTCAAAAACAGCAGGCAAAAAATCTAAACGGTCATCTTTATTAATGACTGATCCGCTTTCTCCGAGACATAAAATAAATCAAATCAATCGATATTTTAAGCTGTTTACAGCTAGGAAAAAAATGTTTGAAATGTAAGATGGATGTCATGTTCGCTCTTTGGTTGTTTTTCTGATCATGTGGGTCTTTCGCGGACGTCTTCTGTTTCCGTTGCCTTCAACACTCATCTGATATATTTTCTTTGCCATCTTCTCCCCGCCATAAGTTCCGCGTGACCAAACCATCTCCGCGATCTATTCTTTATTCTGTGTACTACGCCGCCGCCGAGGTGTGACAATAATACCCCTATTCCCGGTCTACGCTGTAACCTGTAACCCTAATCTATCTAGCATAATATATAATATAGCAGACACGTAATTTTCCACGTCTGTGTACGCAACTTGAATAATTTGCTTTAAGTCTTGCCGAGAAGATGTACATTTGAATAGGAATGAATTAAATATCACAATCCGCTCTCACCTGACGGTGAATGATGTCTGTTTGTGTTTCTTGACACTTTTGTGAGATATATTTTATAAATGTGTAACATTACTTGGTTTGTTTACGTAACACGGAGATAATACTTGCTAACACATTAACACACGCGTGCGTTACCCGCACCCCCGCTTCATTTATAAGCCCTCATTCTTCCTTTTCATCTTTTGACACTTAGCATCTGAAAACATATTAATATTTTTTTCTCTTATAATATAGCAATAGCGTGCGAATAGACGTGAACATTAATAGCAATAGTAAGTGAGAAATTTATGTCAAGTGTAAGATATTTTGGAGTTAGAGACACAACAGACGCTGTTCTCACAGATTTAAGTCGCGGCCGAAATATATAGTAAAAGTACGTCAATTTTGACATGTTATTATAAGTACAATAAGAATACACACGGGATAAAAATTTTGTTGATAAATAAAATAAAAAGCTTTTGTTGCTTTATTTTGTAGATTTTTTTTACATTACATTACAGAAGCGAAATACATCACAAAACACCCAGGCTTGAGTAAATCACATCGATTAATTGTGAATTTACCAGGAATCGAACCCGGAACCCGGAACCTCGGTGAGGGAAGCCAGTGTCATACCCACTGCGCTACGAGGGCAGTAAAGTTCAGCCTATGAAGCTAAATTTATTAAAGCAGTCATTTCATCGGAGGATGATTTGCAATCATATGTAAACATTCTCGTGTATGTTGTAAGAAAAAGCGAAATAAATATAAATCGGACAGAATAATATACAAAAATAAAGAAAATGATTATATTATTTGTTTGTATCTACTTATATTTATTAATTACACCTACATGTTTCGGAAAAACCTTTCCATAGTCAAGCGGTTTTATAAATGTCAAAATATCAAAATGAATGTCTTTTGTTTTTCTAAATTATTTGAAAAATTATTTTTAATTATTATTGCTTAAGTTCTTGATTGATTGATTGATGAATTGAAACACACAATTATCGGAAAAAATTTAGAATTGGACTAGTAGTTAAATTTAATTGATTATGAATAATATTTTTACTTTAATATGCTTTAGTAATTTCTAATGATTATTCAATTTCAGGCCAAAATTATTTATGTGTAATATAGAAAGTCCTAAATTTTCTAATAAACGATTTCCAAATTCAGAAAAACCATGATTATTCAGACATCTTAAATGCTCTTTTACTCTTACATTCAAATTTCGACCGGTTTTTTCAATATATAACGCTGTACAATCTTTACACGAAAGTTTATAAACACCTGAATTGTTAAATATATTATCTTTATCTTTTGAATCTATGAGGAGTTTCCCTATATTATTATTTATATTTATCTGTGAATTGTATAAAAATTGGTTAGTAATATTTTTCATAAAATTAATTTAATATTTTTATTTTATTTTACTTTTAATAAGGAAAAAATATATTAATCACATCTTAATGATGTTAATGACTCTGTGGATGTCCTTCGTCAGCTGAAAATGTTAAATTAAAAGTGAACGGTGTATTTAATTATACAAGAAATTTTGGAAAGTTTTAATAATAGTTAAATTTACATTGAATTTAAAACAACAAAACACTGAGAGCGGTATGCATAACTGATAGTACGTGTTCACTAACATCAAATGCATTTTAGCATTACTGTCTAGCGCGGAGTGGTCATATAACTTTGTCTCTTTCTCGCATAGATATCGCTCACGCATACATCGACCTGTAGTTCACAAAAGAGGTTGAGTTGACGAGCCACGAAGTGCTGACTACGGACGGAGCCCTCGAAGGTGGCGAAGACATGAATATGATTTTATTAGAAAATATAATATTTTTAAATGAGGCGATCCATCGGGTCTCCATTGTTTCAATCGTTTCATCCCTGAAGGGTTAATTATTCATTCAGCCCCAAGACGGGGGCAGGGAGGGGAGGAAATATGAAACTCGGAGCGCTAATGTTTTATTAAAGTACAAATTAGGGGATGGAAACGGCCGCTAGGCTTATGATTAATTGAGACACCTTCGGTAGAATTACGGGGCCAAACTTAAGGTTTTCGGCGCGGAAGGTTCTATCACCGCGAACACGTTTGCAGGCTGCTTGGAGTAGGAAGGGTGTGAAAAATAAATCATGACGAGTCAATGAATATTAAAAATGTGTTTATATAAATTATAGAAAAAAATAGAAAATTAGAAAAGAGAAAAATATCGAGAATAATCGAGACTTTATATTTTAAAAATCGTGTTTATAAATTTAGATTCAGGGTAAAGGACCTTTAAACAAAATAATTCGATTTATTTATTTTATTACGTAAATAATATAAAAATCAAAATACTATAGGTAGGTATATACAAAAAATGTATTGAAAATGGAAAAAATATTAACTAGGAAAAATGGAAAAAATGAAACAAATATTTTAACGAATTAAAAAAAAATATAAGTACGCATCACAAACAAATGTTCCATCACTTTCGTCATCAGGCACATTAAAAATTAAATTAATTTCATCGGTGAAATTGTCAAATGCAATGTCCTGTTCCCAATTTTGGCGTTCTATTTTGCATATACGACTGCAGATCCCACTCAACGGTCACCAATGGTCACCGTATTTTTCTTTAAGGGAGCGCGCGCCCATTCGCCTCGAGAGTTGAAAACGTACTGAAATATTAATTGCTAGTCCGTCACGACATGACTTAAACCAATCAACGATGCGATTTCTTCTAACACATTTACAGACCTGCATATTACACAAATTATTCGTTTATGTGTTAGTTTTGGCGGACTCTATACTACCGGAGTGTTTTTCTTTGATCTCAAGCTTAGTCTTTATCTGTAGGCCCAGGCCCTCGAGATTCATCTTGTCATTGGATTCCTCTCGAGGAGATTAATCCATAGATACTTTGCAGAGTTTCTGCGGCGTTTCGTGGTTGCTCCATCACTACACGCCAGAAATGAAACAGCAGTAGACTTTACATATCAAACCTGCCCCAGGGAAGGCGAAAACGGTTCCGTCGGCCGGAAAGGTCATAGCCATCTTTTTTGTGATTCGCAAGGCATCATCTTCACTGGCTCCTTGGAGTAGGGCAGGTCACTTGAGCGGAAGATCGGTTCCAATCGGTGAAGAAAAAGGTGTTCTTTCACCTGGACAATGCACCAGCTCACTCACTCAATCACTACAGTAAAACTGGTCAAATTACACCACGAGTTGCCGCCTCTACCCTATTCTTCAGATTTGGCCCCATGCGGTTTATTTTAGTTTCTTAACATGAATAATGGCTTGGCAAAAAGCGGTTCATGTCAAACGAGGAAGTCATCGCGGAAACAGGGACCTATTTGGCTGAGTTCGGCAAAACATATTTTTAGATGACTTAAAAATTGGAATATCTCTGCGATAAGTGTAATGAAATCGCTGCAATAAATGTTACAATATTAGAAAAGAAATCAATTAAAAAATGCATTACCATCCCTTATATATGTACTTATTACACGACCCTCGTATTCATTGTCCTTCACCCTTTGATGGGGAAAGGGAGGCGGCTGTTGAAGTCGGAAAAAATCTGTCCTCAATTCGTTTACACCATTTACTTCCATCTGCATCGTATACGGTAGGTGGAGATGCTAACCATTGCGCTACAGGCGAATACGAATTTAACATGAAAATAGATGGTCTAGTATAATGAACTTTATAATAAGATAACATTAATAAACCTCTTTATTAGCTTATTTTAAAGTTCACCCGGGTTTATTATTTAAAAAAAAGTTTGATGTAAAATGATGAAATGCATATTATAAAAAAACTAACCCATAAAAACCAAGTTTTTATTTTTCTCCCTTTCTCATTTGTAATGTTTCCAATTAGATTTTCTATCAACATTTTCCTCTTGCTTTAAGTTCATGTGGAAAATCTATTCCATGTATATTATTGTCCTTAAAACTTATAGAATATTGAAAACGTAATAATTGGTATAGGGGGGCACGGCGTCGGCGAAACCGTTTGATCGGACCTATGGCTCGAGTCAGACTAGTTGAAACAGGTTTCGCGCCTTCTCCACGCATCGGGCTCCTTTCTCATTTGCATGGTTTCCAATTTGAAAAAAACGAAAAAAAAAATCGAAAAATCCAAAATTGTACCAAAATTACATTTTTTAAACGAAAATTTGTTAGATCATTTTCATCATTGCCACGAGTCTGCCTGCAATATTTCAGCTCGATTGGATCACGGGAAAAGGGTTAAAAATCTATTCAAAGTTTTTTCGACAGACAAGCAGACGCTACGAGTTAAAAAAAAGGGAGTAAAAAAATAGCATCATAACTCTACTTAGGCACGTATGACAATGATATTCAATAGGGGGTTGTTTAAGTTGGTAGATATACGCTGGCTTAATATACAGAAGATATCGAGATCGATACTCGTCGTCTCCAAAATCTTTGTTTTATATAAACACAATATATAATAAGTAAAAGTAAATAAACACGTTACCAAATATTTTTTATTTTATTTATTTTTTTATTTTAAATTTATTTATACATATAAATGAAGGTAGTTGTTTCACTAGACAATGTCTGTTCTGAAGCAATTACCTGTACAGTTTATTTTTTTAAGTTTGGACATTAGCAAGATATAATATATATAATACAC